>JANZXR010000002.1:36698609-36736977 GCA_027575705.1 Erythroxylum echinodendron
AAGGTGAACAGGAACACAGAAGATGCACTTCACTCTAGTACTTCTTAACTCCTTCTTATAATCCTTAGTCCTTAATCCATCCTCTGTGGTTGAATTTTATCTTCTGGGTTGACCGTCTATCGACTGAGAATCTATCGTCTGAAGTCTGTGAACAGTAACACAGACGATGTCTTGGGTAACACAGACGATACATGTCCTCTGGGTAATTAATTCGTCTATGAACAGTAACACAGATGATATGTGTCCTCTGTGTTTTAATTCATCTGTGAACAGTAACATAGACGATATGTGTCCTCCGTGTTCTAATTCGTCTGTGAACAGTAACATAGACGATACGTGTCCTCTGTGTTTTAATTCGTCTGTGAACAGTAACACAGACGATACATATCCTTCGTGTTCTAATTCTTCTGTGAATAGTAACATAGACAATACGTGTCCTCTGTGTTTTAATTCGTCCATAAATAGTAACATAAATGATACGTGTCCTTTATGTTTTGCTTCCCCTATGAACAGTAACACAGATGATACGTGTCCTCTATGTTTTAATTCATCTGTGAACAGTAATATAGACAAAAGCGCTATCAATAACACAGACGAAGTCCATTCGTCTGTGTATAGTGACATAGGCAATTCTTTCTGTGTACAGTGACATAGACGATTTTTCCTCTATGCTCTATCTTCTATGTTTTTCTCTACTCATTCTTCATACCCTTCATCCATCCTTTCCTCTATATTGTATCGTCTTGGTGATGACATGTCCTCTGTGTTCTAAGGTCATCACAGACGAAGTTTATACACTTAAATCCTCCTTGCCTCCATGTTATGACATCATCACAGAGGATAGCTTATACTCTTAAATCCTCCTTACCTCTGTGTTATGATGTCATCACAGAGGATACTTCTCCTTGCCTCTGTGTTATGACATCATCACAGAGGATATTTATACTCTTAAATCCTCCTTGCCTCTGTGTTATGACATTATCACAGAGGATACTTATACTCTTCTAAGCTTTCCTAGCCTCTGTGTGTGAAGTCATCACAGAGGATACTTAACCTCTGTATTTTCCCTTAGCATCTTTCTTCTTCGATGCAATCTATTAATCCTTTTCAACGTCTCTCATTTATTCCAAACTTATATCAGAAATGATTCACACTTAAACCTTAATCTATCTCACTCCTCAATTAATTTGGATCATAACCAGAAATCGTAATCATGCACGAATTCATATGAATACATATCCTATTCATTCATTTCCAAATGTATCTATTTTTCAAAGCTTTAAATACTTACAAGCCATAACTACATCAATACTCATAAACAATACAATTTGTAACGAGGCTAAAGCCTTAGCTATCAAAAATCATCCCTAACTATTACAAAAGACATTTGCAGACTTGAGCTGCCTTGCATCCTGACTTAATTACTCTCTTGAGCTTCACCTGAGTTTGACAGAAGTTGGAAGGGGTGAGCTGAGAGATCGTGGGAAACAGGCTTATAACTTAGAACAAGCAAAAAACCTTTTTCACAGTTAAAACATACTTAGTTTCAAATTATGCATGCATTCATCATGTCAGACAATTCATGAGCACTTAAGCACATCAGAATGGTTCAGGTGAATCCAAAACAGAACGTACTACACATTTCCCTTAAGGGTCCTGTGTAGCCGTGAACAGAACGTACTAGCCGTGAACTTATGGGAGTCCTTGAAGGAGCTCCATGCTATTAGCGGGCAGGCGGGAGAAGCCTTTAGACAAGTGCACTGTCTTAACAGAGGGGACCACTACAAACCCACATAATACAGAATTTTCATTTTCTTGAAAGCTTAATGCCAAAAATGGCATTTCTTGAAATTCTTGCTTTTAGGATCAAAACTCAGTTTCATAAAGTATGTAACTTCTTTCATAGAAAACAGTTTTGTATGCAAAACATGCAACGACAAATAACACTTCATGCCACACCAAGACAGAACATGCAAATGCACGTTTATGCAGAAAAACCAAATCATTGAAGGCAAACTTTTATGGCTTATTTCTTCATTATAAAACTATAACCCACCTTAAGATCCGTGCTTGCTTATGTATCTGACTTATGAATGCTTTTCCTCTTGATTTCCTTACCTCTCTTGAAACCCTCCTTGATTTCCTTCATAAAAGAACACAACTCCTATTTAACCAAGATATCCAAATTCGGCTAAACCATAATGCACAATCCTAAAATGACTTACTGTGATTATTTACCAAGTAATGAGATTATTGGTTCCAAGGAAAACTCTTTCCTCCTTCTTTCTTTTTCCCCTCTTGCATGCACTCGGATTCTCTCTTTAAGCTTTACAGAAATTTCAACCTAGCTCACCACTCTCTTCTTTCCACTCTCATCTGAAGCCTCTCTTTTTCTTCTGTTTTTCTTTCATTCACGCTACCACCTACTAAGAAGACATGTCCACCATACCTTTCCTAAAAGTCCACTTTACCCTTGGTACTTAAGTATATACCGAAAATGCCCTCAATTTCTTCTCATGCATCTATTCCATAAGCTATTATGCTTAAGTTAATGAAAAAAATTTCAGGGGGCCGACACGGGGTCAGACAATTTTTATGGTATCAGAGTAAGTAGGAGTTGGACTCCGATAACGGGGTCCAACAATTTAACTCAAGGTTAATTACAACCCACTAATATCTTACCTACTATATTTAATCTAAGTGGGAGTAATCAAGACATTCATGAATTTATTTATCATTAACTATATTTATGTCGAAGTAAATATGGTATAATTCACCGACGTTATTTTCAAATAGAACAAAATCATCTTATTATCCTATAAGAAGACAGTGAGCCAAGGAATGTATATGAGACTCTTACTAATCCTATTAAAGAATAATATATCAAAGAAGAAATGACTTTTTAAAGCTCAAATTGAGTATAGGCATAAAGTTATTAGGAATACATAGGTTCTTAAAATAAAAAGAAATGATGATGGCAGTATTGAAAGAGATGTAGAACTCTAATATGCTGGGTTGTAATTACTCCCACTTAGATTAAATATAGTAGGTAACTTATGATCGTTTCATACTTTTCTATGACTAACAACATTGTTGAGCAAGAAAACAAATTCAAAGCTAGATTTTTCTCATCTAAATCTCCTCCCCATTCTACATTTGCATAACTTTGTATACGTAATTGGAGTTCTTATATATGTCAAGATGTATACAAAGCCAAATATTTGTTATGTTCTTGGAATGATGAGCATATGTCAGTCAAATCTAAGATAAGCACGTTAAAAAGTAGTAAAGAAAATATTGACGTATCAAAAAAGTATCGTCGATTATGCATTATGTTATTAAGGCAATAAACTACATATACAAAGGTATGCAAATGTAGAATGGGGAGGAGATTTAGATGAGAAAAATCTATCTTTGAATTTGTTTTCTTGCTCAACAATGTTGTTAGTCATAGAAAAGTATGAAACGATCATAAGTTGCCTTACCAGTAATGGAAACTGAATTTATATCATTTTTAGCAATAGTACAAAAAGTCATACAACTTATATGATTCTTGGTTAGTTTAGGAGTCCTTCAAAGTGAGTATGATCCAGTAACAATCAACTATTGCAGTCAAACACCAATTGCTTATACTAAAGACCATAAATTTCATTGTAAAACCAAACATATAGGTAACAAGTACAATAATGTGAAAGATATAGTTTCACAAAGGGAAGAAAGCATAAAGTATATATCTACACGAGATATGGTGACAGATCCATATTTCTTGAGATACATACATTAGGCATGTGAAGTCACTAAGATTATGTAGATATTAGAATATAATTGATTAATATTTTCTTGATTAATATTTTTCTATGTATGTTGGTTCAATGTATTGTCATATTCAAATACAAATATAAGTTGACATTATTTATTAACTAATAAGCATTGCATAGTACTTGGTTATGAAATATGTTTGCGTTATATGACATATTTTATGTATGAATCAAAGAGTATGCAAACAAATGAAGGATTGGCCCTCTCACACGAGTGACCGCCTCTAGTATTTGTAAAAAATAAAGATAAGCCAAATTTTAATTTTATTATCAAGATGATAATTAAGAACAAGAATAAGAAACTTAAACCACGAATGCCAACTAATATGATAAGTCTAAGGAAATTTTATTTGGAGTGATCATATTTGTCTTAAGTTATCAAATGAGAATTCAAAAAAGATAAATTTAGGAGTATGAGAAGATGACTACTAGACTAAATCAAAATCCTCGAAGTCAAAGTTGAAAAATGTATTGAGGAACTTGTTTTAAAAATTCTGGAAACACCCAAGCTATTGGCTAAAGGTTCAAGCGGCATGAAAAAGAACATCTTTAAACAGAAGTTTGCACAGGACGTTTCTGTTAATAGTTGTTACTCATGGTGATTCTTCTCTTGTGTGTCAAATGCTTATCATATTAGCTTGTAACAAGATAGAAGGAACGGTTAAAAACTGAAAAATCCAAAGGATGTAATGCTTTCGCAAACTTTCATATTTTTCCCCAGTCATTTCTAGCACAAACAAAAATTAAAAAGATTAAACGCATCAAAATAAGTCAACACCGAAATTTGTTAACATAATTCGGCACACCTTGTCTATATCTGCGGAGCCACCACCCAACTTAATACTCCCACTAACGATAATAGTTTTTACACAAGGTTTCACTGAGCTGACACCACTCAACTTTTGACACTATCCCTCGTTCTTACTACCTATGAAAGTATTTCACACCCGATAACACGACCGACTCTTGTTAACCTTAACAAGGGATTTTACTCAACAAATTTTTAATGAAAGAACAATAAATGAATAACTCAAGTGATTAAATAACTAATAACAACACAGAATACACTTGAGATACAAAAGAAGAATATATTCCCAATAAGTTCAGCTCCACTGAAATAGATCTGAAAGCTATCGATAGACACTATGAACTGATTCACGAAAACTCCAGCACCAACTCATGGCTGCAGCAGTAGAACATCATGCGTGACAGATCTAGCAAATAAGCCTCTACATAAGATACACGAAGTCTAAAAAAATAACTTAGCCGTAAGTCACCCACAACCAATCAATTAATAAGAGTCGCAGCATCAAGATGGAATTCTCATCAATATAGAACCAGCACACCAATCCTTCCATCCACTTGACAATCACAAAGCTGTAGACTCTCAGCTAGAATCACCGAAAAATTGTGTAGCCAAAAACAAAATAGAAAACCACAAAAGTCAGGCACGTGCAAATATCAGAATTACTCACGATAACCTTCAGCCAACATTAACGTAATCTTCACTCATTTGTACTCAAGATAGAATTCTATCACAATTAAAACCATTATCCAAAAATCCAAGCCAAACAAGAAGTATTATTTAATCAAATCGCGAGCCATAGTCCAGTTTTGATTGCCTAATTAAATCCAATATAAGTTCTACTTCATCTTAATTTGGATTTGAAGCTACATTATGTTATAGGTCCAATTATCAAAAATGCCAAAATTAAATGATGAAATATATTACATATATTTTAACAATCTCCCCCTTTTTGGCATTTTTTATCACAAATATGAAACTCCCCCTAAGTAACAAAATTGGACATATAAATATTGAAGTCACAGTACTCTCCCTCAATCCAAGGTTCAAGCATAGACAAAAACAACCAAAATTCACAAACATCTCAAAATATCAAAATACAAACCCAAGTCTTCTCCCCCTTTGGGACAAAGGATGCTAAAAAGAAAAGTTAAGAGGCATCAGAGAATCGAAGAACCCCGATGTTTTAGTTGACGAAGAGCATCAAGTCTCACTTGAAAAATGCCTTCAATCTGCCCAATTTCAGTGAACAAAGCTACATAAGGATTGATAGAGGAAGTCCCCGAGGCATCTAACAGACTAGATGAGGTGTAGAGCAAATCCTCAACCTGTGGTTGCTTGAAAATTCTTGGTGAGATGTTCATCAAAGTGACTGGTTCAAGTATACTCATCTCCAACCAAGGGATGCCATTGGCATATAAAAATTAAGAAATCGAACGTGGAAAATATAGCAGGGAATGAGACTTACCCCCAATAGCCAACATAGCTTCAATTATGAGTAGCACCAAATTGAAATGCACCTCAGTACCAATGGCATAAACCAGTTTAGCCTACGCTAGATAAACTGAAACAACGTGCCTATTTGGCATCCAGTTAGCTAAAACTAACTTATAAATCACAAAATACTTTTGTGTCAGCATACAGAAATGTAGCACTGAACTAGATGGCCAAGCAATTAATTTGCCTCCAGTTAACACAATAACTATCAAATCGTTTGAAACAATCCAATCATCGTCAAAAATTTGGTAACTAATCAGATTATCAAACCTTATAAAAATATTTAGTCTATTAACATCAAATTGTATCATCCGCTCTCGTACATACACCAATTTTTAGCTCAATGCATTATTAGTCAATAAATCACCATTCAAATTGTAATAAAATTCTTTTACCAGTTCAGAATCATAATGTTTTGGTAGTAACAGAGCTTGTAATAACATCCTCTTAAATAACAAACAGCTAGTCGATACTGTCGAAATGCATCTAAATTAATTGGGTGGTTAAGAACTAACCAAATATCACTGAGAGTATTCCATTAATGTTCAGCTTCGAAATAGTAAAATTTGAACATACCATATTGTCCGCTGTCAAGCAATCGGAAGGAATTTGACGAGGTGGGCGGACTGTTTTCTAAGAGGTGGGCGGACTGTTTTCTAAGTTAGCTGCTTCGTCCATTTCTGAGTAATCGTAGGATGAGCAGTCGATGGAGCAGCTACAGTGGGAACCTTGTCGTAGTCAGATGAAGAGTCTTTGACCATAGAAAGTAGCACCCACATACCGTCATTACATACTGGTGGTCTATCCCGAATTGAGGTGGTGTCGAGAACTTCAATGGGGCAGCTAAAGACGACCTAACCTTAGTTAATTTCCTCCTAAGCATCAGGTTCAATAGGAGGCGATTTGAACGGTGAGTGGGTGCCACCAATGGTTTCTCCACAATTGAAGAAGAAGATTCTCCTTGTTCTTTCCCATTTTGATGTCTAATAGAGAAAATCTAAGCCAATAGAATGAGTGTCTCTGATGTAGAGGGAGAAAGCTATAGCCAAGAGAGATTCTCAAAAGATAGAGAATGCCCACACTGATCAGAGTGATAGAGAGTCTGAAGAAGAGACGAAGAGCAGCATATACAGCAGCAGCAGAATAAGAACATAAAAGAAGTTATGGATTTTAATCCATATTGAATTAACGCTTCTTTTTTTAAGTACATCAATAATTTAAGGCACAAAGTCCCAAAGCCCCTCGAAGAAGACTGTGTCATTAGGTTTTGTAAAAATGTTTGTCAGTTTCTTTTCTAGAGATATATATGACAAGGTGGCTATTTGGTTCTCCACAAGCTCTCAGATAAAGTGATACTTCAAATCAATGTATTTCGTTGGCGAATGTTGAACCGGATTCTTCAAGATGGTTATAGCACTCTTGTTATCACAGAGGATTGTCAATACATCCCGATCAATTCCACAATCTTCCAACATTTTTTTCATCCAAAGAAGTTGCAAACAACAATTATCTGCAGTAATATATTATGTTTCAGCAATTAACAGTGAAATTGAATTTTGCTTTTTATTGTACTAAGAAATCAGATTGTTACCCAGCAAGAAACAACTTCCTGAACTGCTTTTTCAATCGTCTAAATTTTTAGCCCAATCTACGTCGTTATACCCAACTAAATAAGACTTAGAGTCACATGTATACCAAATTCCAAATTCAAACGTACCGCTTACATACCTAATGATCCTCTTTACTGTTGTCAAGTGTGTGTCTTTCATATTAGCTTGATATCAAGCATATACTCCGACTCTATTACATATATGTGGTCTACTTGTAGTTAAATATAGTAGGCTCCCAACAATGCCATGATAGAGGCTGACGTCAACACTTTTGCCATTCTCATCTTTATTTAACTTTGTAGAGACACCTATAGGTGTTCTCGCTTATCTAGCATTCTCAAGTCCAAACTTATTTATTAAGTTCTTCACATATTTAGTTTGCGATATAAAAATGCCATTCTTCACTTGTTTAATTTGCAAACCCAAAAAGAAGTTCAACTCACTGACCATACTCATCTCAAATTCAAGCGTCATTAATTCAACAAAGTCATCTACCATCTTAGGATGAGTGGAACCAAACACAATATCGTCAACATAAATCTGAGCAATCATCAAATCAGAACTGAATTTTTTTATAAATAAAGTTTTGTCAACACTACCTTGTTTGTAGCCTTGCTTGATAAGATATTATGGGAAAAACTTGGCGCTTGTTTGAGAACATAAATAGATTTCTTTTTAAAAATGCACTCTTCAAGTCCATTTGATAGATGCTATACCCAATAATAATATGATAGACTCAAGTCATGCTACTAGTACAAATGTTTCATTGAAGTCTATTCCTTCAATCTAAGAATATCTTTGAGCTAATAACCTTGCTTTATTTCTAGTTACGTTGCCCTTTTCATTTGTTTTATTATGAAATACCCATTTTGTTCCAATCACATTCACATCCAATAGTCTTGGCACCAATTCTCATACATCATTTCGTGCAAATTGAGTCGATTCTTCTTGCATAGCCGCCATCCAGAATTCGTCTTCTAAGGCTTCTTTAACATTTTTAAGCTCTGGGCTCTAGGACAGAGAGGACCAAAAATGCCAGTATCCATGAAGGCCTGGCAAAAGGAAACCCCAGACCCATTAACAATTTCATTTGTGCTCTGCATCCACGAATATCAAATAATCGAATTGGAATCCGATTTTATATTAGAATCTGGATGGACGAATATCAATAAATATCCTACAGTTCTTGGTAATTGACTCTTTTTCTTTCTCTTGTTTTTCTTCTTTCGCTGACATCTCCAATAATGTTTTCTACTGTATGAATTCTTCTAATTCGTAAGGAAGGATCCCAGTTCAAATTAGCTTCTCTCGAGTTTTGAGTATTTATAGGAACCATTTCTGCATTAAGTTTCTTAGAGGATTCATCATTCGAAGCAGTTGACAATTCTTCAGTTTGCGTAGTTACTTCACCAACAGCAACTAACTGTAGATCTGGACAATTTTTGGTTCTTGTATCCTTGCTTGTTTGAGCTGGTTCGTAAGGTAGGACGTGCATGTTCTCTTCTGCCCTTGCAGCATTCAATGAGACACATCATCTATCACCACATTTATGGACTCTAACACTTTCTTGGTTCTTTGATTAAACACTCGACATGTTTTACTATGAATTGAATAATCAAAGAAGATCCATTCATCACTCTTGCTCTCGAATTTTTCGAGTTGTTCCCAATCTCTAAGAATGTAGCATTTATTACCAAAAACATGAAAGTAACTCACATATGGTTTCTTTCCCTTCCATAGTTCATAAGATGTCTTGTTCTAGATACTTTTGAGATAAACTATGCTACATATGTAGCATGTTGTGTTGACTGCTTCGACCCAAAATCACATGGACATCTTTCTTTTATCCAATATAGCTCTGGTCATTTTTTGAAGGGTTCGATTCTCCCTCTCGACAACTCCACTTTACTATGGAGTTTTAGGTGTTGAAAATTCTTGTATGATGTTATACTCATCACAAAAATCATTAAAGCTTACATTCTCAAATTCCCTTCTTTGATCTAATATAATTTTCAATACTGTCATATTTTTCATATTCATAACTTGCACACATAAGCTTCTAAAATCCTTGAAAGCATCTAATTTTTCTTTCAAAAATGATATCCAAGTGTATCTAAAATAATCATCAACACAAGATAAAAAATATTTCATCCCACCAAAGTTATCATATTGTGTTGGACCAATTAAATCTATGTGAATTAATTCAAGTAGATATAAGGAAGTAACATTTCTAACCTTTTTACGTGGCAGTCTCATCTGCTTACCCATTTGACATATTCTACAAAATTATTTGTCTTCTTTATTCATTAAGGGTAAACCTTCTACAGCTTCTAATTTCTTTAATTTGCTTATGAGCTCATAGTTGACGTGTCCAAGCTTTTGATTCCATAGATCTATATTATTATCATATGAGGCTGCTTTACAAGTAGTCGTGACCTGCAATATATAGCAATTATCTGCTGATCGGTTGTTGTGCATAAAACATTCTCCTCGTTTGATTAGCACCTTGCATTCATCACTTATAAATTTAACCAATAAACCATCATCACAAAGTTGGCTTACACTCACCAAATTGGCTTTTAATCCATCGACATGAACCACATTGTTTAGATGTGGCAGTCTATCCACACATAATATCCCTCTACCAATTATTGAAGCCTTCTTTCCATCTCCAAATTTCAAATGTCCATTCATACAACTTTGATAATTGGATAAGTAATTGTTTTCTCCTATCATATGACGTGAACATCTACTGTCAAAATACCAACCATTATGCGAAGTTGCCTTCATTGACTTAAAAACTACGAGAGCTTGCAATTGACTCTTTGTGACACAAGTGTGCTTCGGAATTATGGACTGCTGCTGGAAATTTTGTGAGGAATGTATGCTCTTTCAATTTTGGGTCTTTTGGAACAACATTTGTAGTAACTTGTAGCATCTCAGCATTATGTGCCTAACAAGCCTCCTATTCTTCCTCGAGATTTCTTCTTAGACAGATATGGATGCATTAATTTTCTTATCATTCATCTTAGAGCATTCACCTTTGTAGCCAATTCCTTGAAAATCCCCTTTTAACTTACCGATTTCCATCAATTTTTCTAACTTCTCTGTGCGACCATTTAACATCCTCAATCCCTTTATGGTACTAAACAATTTTAGTTTTGCTTCATCAACCTCGTCTAATGTTGACATCAATTTATTTTCTAAATCTCGAATAATGTTCTTCATAGATAAGTTTTCTTTATTCAGCTTTTATTCTTCTTACTTTAATTCATAAGCTTCATAAATATTCTCTTTTTTATCACTGAACCATTGTCATCACTATCATAATCTAAGATTGAACTTTTAGTTAATTCATCTTTGTTTTTCTAAAATTTTTTTTATTTTCTCATGTTTTCGTCATCGGCTACTTCCTTCTTGGTTATTATTAAGCAAGTAACTGGACTTTTACCGTATAAAGCAACTACCACAGCACTATTCACAATTTCTTCTTCATTATCATATTCACTTTCAGATTTATTCTTACTTCAAGTGCTCATAAAGGATTTCCCTTTTTCTCTTCTTCAAGGTGTTAGTACATTCCGCTTGCACATATCCGAAGCCTTGACACTCAAGGCATTGAATTCTCTTCATCTTTCTTTCACCCTTCTGAGTTTTGGCTTGTTGTTTGAAGTTGTTGTTTAATGAGATCCCACAGTTTTGCCTAAACTCAAGTCTGTCATTTTTCACTCTCTTCAGCCACTTACTGAAATTTCATGTTAACAATACCAGATCCTCATTCTTGTCGGATTCATCTTTTACATCATTCATACCTTTTCTAGTTTCAGCTTATAGTGCCGATCTTTTGTTCCTTTCTTGTTTGCCCCTTAACAAATTCATTTCAAAATTAGTAAGAATTCCAACTACCTTCTCCAACGATAAATCATTGATGTCATGAACCTCTTCAATTGCTGCAATTTTCAAAATAAACCTCAGAGGTAGTGATTTCAAGGTCTTCTTTACCAATTTCATATTAGAATATTTCTTCCCAAGTTGATGTGCTTGGTTTGCTATATCATACAATCTCTTATAGAAGTCTCCAATGGTTTCACTATCATCCATCTTCAGCTCTTCAAACCTCACATCCATAGAATATTTCTTCCCGAGTTGATGTGCTTGGTTTGCTATATCGCGCAATCTCTCATTTAAGTCTCCAATAGTTTCATTATCATCCATCTTCAGCTCTTCAAACCTCACAACAATCATCTTAAGTTTTAAGGCTATCACAGATTTTGATCCCTCAAGTATAGTCTACAAAGTATCCCACGCTTCTTTAGCCGATTCACAAGCTGATATCATTGAAAAGCGACCTTCATCAACATAACTAAAGATGGCATGCATGGCTTGCGAATTTTCAAGTGCTCTCTCTTCTTTAGCTCTTATCCACTCAAATGGGTTTTTCAATACTACTTCTCCCTTGTCATCAGTTATCACTAGATATATCCAACCATGTAGCACCGAGTTCTATGCCTTTGTTCCCTGTACCTAAATAAAAACTTTCATACGTGCTTTCCACGCAGGATAATTGGACCATCCAATAGCGATGGCCTGATAATCGATGCACCTTCTCTTATAGCCATATTTGTGAAACACAGATCTGCACCAACTTATTGTACCAAGTTCTGATTCAGTAACTTTCTCTAATACCAATTGAAAAATCCAGATGATGTATTGGTTTCACAAACTTTCAATCCATAAAATAACCCTGTCATGAGTCATCCACAACCAATCAATTAATAAGAGTCGCAGTACCAAGATGGAATTCTCATCAACATAGAATCAACACATCAGTCCTTTCATCCACTTAACAGTCACAGAGCTGTAGACTCTCAACCAGAATCACCAAAAAATCGTGCAGCCAAAAACAAAACAGAAAACCACAGAAGTCACGCACTTGCAAATATCAGAAGTACTCACGATACCCTTTAGCCAACATTAATGCATTGGTCCAATTATCAAAAAATCTAAAAATAAATGATGAAATATATTACATACATCTTAACAAAAACAACTTATAAAATTTGTAACAAGGACGACTCTATAGTATGCTCTTGGATTTGTAAATTGTGTAACCTGCAAAGGTTGTTGAAACTTCGTCAATAAGTTGGTTTAAGTTATAAAGTTGAAAATTTTAGTTTGATTAATTTCCTTACATCAACAATAAGGATTAGAGTGGACACAACAAATACTTTGACAACGATTTTGAATTTTTTTGTGATTTTTATTTTTATTTTACTTTTTTGGCGTTATATGTTTGGAAGTTTCCACCTCTCGGCACTGAAAAGTGACGTTGAGGAACACTAGAACCCAAATTACCAGTCGTCATGTCAATGTTGGACCCTTAATATTTTCACAGGTCATGACAATGAAAGCCAGCATATCTACCATAAATTGACCCAGAGGGCCTTCAAATCGTTGAAGAAAGAAAATATAATACCATATCTTTATTGGAGATTTGAATTTTGGAGCTATCCTTGATAAGATGATCGGTACAGAAATCAGATATCGAAATACAGCCGGTCACATGGCAGAATAGCGGTAACGCAAGTAAGCTGGAAAACTAAAGACGTGCTACCAAATGCCCGTAAAGCAAATGGGACAGACCAATGAATCAACACAATAAACTTGGCAAAATGGCATAACAGTCGCAGGAATCCTTGAAGCAACAACTAATGCCTCTAGATATTCTGGGGTTCACATTATGCTGTGTTCAAATTTTCAGACGTGAATTAATAATATACCATTGGAAAATGAAGCTTTACATTAGGCAATAGCTACTTCTAGTTCTAGAATGTAAATCATTCACTATATACAAAGTTTGCACGGAGCCAGAGATAAATTTCAAACTCCCAACAAACCTTCCCCGTCTTACTTGACTTCCACGCATTTCATAATCAATTATTCATACTTGGCCTTGATCTTTTTCAAACATTACCGAATATGCGCCACATTTGGCCGAGTTCTAATCCTTAGCAATTAGCACTTTAGAAAAGCATTAGCAAGCCTGTGACAACACGACAGGTCTTACTCGAAACTTGAAGCAAGCTGCATAGATCACACCCTCCAAAAGGTCAATCATTCAGGTAAGTATTTAATGATAGTTTCTCAACGAAAAGGTGTGTTGGTGGAAGGGACTCAATCATGGAAGTTCATATAGATTAAAGCATGGCCAATCTGAGAATGCCAAAATTACACAATATTTAAACATCCTATCACAAGGAAAATACCAAATGCAACGTTTTCACTATGAATCATGATATAATACATCAATGTCGTTAGAATCCTATGCTAAGGGTTCATCTTTACTTTAATGGAACACATTGTCATGAAATTTTGTCTTTATTGTTCGGTGCGTTTGTATCATAAAATAACCACCAAACCATCGATTCAGGAATTGGCTAGTTTGATGAGGTTAGGTTAATCCTTGTTCAGTAAGGTGAAACAGTGCTTCAGAAATTGGCTAGACCGCAGGAACAGAAGATGTGATATAAATTTGTTTATTGCTTAAAGGACATTCAACACAATACAAATTTCTTTAATCTAGCGAGAATAAACTGTTGTCACTGACAAAATTAAATCTTCAACCAATTCTAAGACGTTCGACTGCTAGTAAACAGGCACCAGACTCATATTACGGGTTTGTACAAATATGTCAATCAGATTGGCGCACCTATAAACCAACTGTAGTTTGAACAATTACGGCCTATCACTTTGTCTGCAACAATCAGGAAGACTAGAGAATTTTATCACCAAATGGCTCAACTAGAAAGTCCCACATTTCCAACTAAAGGCGAAACTTCCTGAAGACTGCTCAAATACTGCTTCCAAGGAACTGCAACTGGAAATTGAGCATTCCCATCACATTTTGACCAGAATCGCCGACTCACTTGTTTTTGTGATACAATCAACAATATTGAGATGGTTTTCCTATTTCTACATGACGTCCTGTAGTTAAGTACTAGAAGAAATATAATAATAGAACTGAAAGTTTAAAAAAAGTTGAAAGCACAGCTCTGTCCAAACCAAGAATGGCCTTTCCTCAGTTGCATGATCTCTTAAGGTGGCATATCAATCCTCTTGTCACTAGACATGCCTACTTGTAGGGTTAATGCCGAACAACAAAGTAGTTTCGAATCAATTCAGCAATGAATTTATCAAAACAAAATGTGCATTCTTCAACTGACGTTAGCATAAAGCTAAAATGATTTTTACGAACTCTAGATGATTGACTTCAACGTTACTATCACAATCAAATTCCTCAATATCAAAATTGCCACATTTTGGTCCAATATCAAGCATTTTATGGCAACGTCAAGCAAAGTAATGACCTATTTCATCACAAGAGACGCAATTTAAACAGAGAAAGCATAAATACACACAAAAAGTCTATTCAATACATATGCCCAAGATCCGCAGAAATGTGTAGTTTACTGCATTCTCATTAATTTAATCTAATATTTCACGTTACAAGGATATAACATACAACATATTGGCATCTAAACCTGTAAGTAACAGAACAGAACAATCGAAAGAACAAAACATGCCATACAAAAGGCATACGAGCATAGTGACAGAGGGAATTAAAAGCATACCCTTTTCTTTCTTTTGCCCTCTCTATTCAGTATCTGAGGGTAAATGTGAAGCATCAGTAGGTATAGGATCAGTTGGTAGTTGAGAAGAATCAGAAGGTACATGTGAAGAACCAGAAGGAGCATCTTCTGATTCCTCCTGCATCAAGTTCTGCAATCCAGGTTTCAATTCCCTATTACAAAACTCCTCATACTCTCCTCTATCTCCCCCTTTTTTCTTAACCTCAACCACCACCAATTTTGGTGTCAACTCAAATATCTCAGCTGCAATAGTTAATGGACCTTTTACACCTTCCCTTGTTCCCTCTAAATTCACTCTGCAATCCTTCTTCCTAACGGTAAAGCTCACAACTTTCGCAATTTCTTCCAATTTGGAAATGATCTTTGATACAGGAGCACCCGACACAACCCTTGTCCCCTCTCCACCTTCCTCAAACAACCCAGATAAATCGAATCCCGGAGAGAATGATATTATATCAAAAGCATTCAAACTAGCAGGTCGAGGCAAAGAGGTGACCTTTCTTCTGGTTTCGATTTCAGCTTCTGATTCTGATAATGACGATTGGTCCGAAGCGAAACCCGTGTCATAATCCTCCTCGTCAAGACTGAAAAATCTATCATCTTCAATATAAAATTTCACATGCTTATACCCTTTTTTGAACCAGTGATTCTCCATAACCTCAGGAATCGTGATCCGTGTCACAGGGTTCGTGTCAAGAAGTCTCGTAAGCAGCTTAACGAGGTCCGGAGAGAACCACCTAGGACAACGGAAGTCACCCTTGTAGATCTTTTTGTACATGACCATAACATTTTGGTCGTGAAACGGCAAATAACCAGCCATTAACACAAACAAAATCACTCCACAAGACCAGATGTCCACTTTGGCCGCATCATACCCTTTTCTGGCCAAAACCTCCGGCGCAACATACGCCGGAGTCCCACAAAACGTGTGGAACAGACCGTCCTGTCGAATCTGATCCGACACCGCACTTAACCCAAAGTCCGAAACTTTCAAATCCCCATTTTCATCAAGCAACAGATTTTCCGGCTTTAGATCGCGATGGAAAACCCCTCTGGCGTGACAAAACGCGACGGACGATATCAACTGTTGAAAATATTTCCTGGCAACTTCTTCCTTCAACCGACCCTTAGCGACTTTGTTGAACAATTCACCTCCGCGAACATATTCCATAACAAAGTAGATCTTGGCCTTTGTGGCCATGACCTCGAAGAGTTGAACTATGTTTGGGTGGCGAACACGGCGGAGGATAGAAATCTCTCGCTTGATGTGAGCGATTAAACCACCCTTTAGGATCTTTTCTTTGTCTATAACTTTAATTGCAACGCTCTCGTTGGTTTTGACGTTCCTGGCATGGTAAACCTTGGCGAAAGTCCCATGCCCAAGAAGCTTTCCGACCTCGTACCGGCCTAGAAGAAAAGGTTGGTTGTTTGGGACGTTCTTCTTTGCCTGGTTTTTGGCTGCCATGGAAAAGAGCAGTTTGGTTAGAGAAATGAAGGCTTTTGTGTTTCTTTCGCATCTATGGTTATATAAAATGGACAAAGATTGAATGATTGGGTGGCAGTGTGTGTGAGGATGTGAGTGGTGCAAATGGTAACTTTTAAATGATGCAACTTTTTGAGGAGAGCAGGAGGTACAGGTAATAGTGTATTCTTTTAATATTGTAAAAATCTCTGAGTCTTAAGATTTCGGTTCTGTTTTAAGGAAACCGGATTGAAAGTACAACACCAACTATAAATTTGTTTTCCTACCTTAGCGCCTATTTTTCCTATTTCTGGCTTGCCCGATTCAGGGATTCTACACTTTTCTTCGTTTTGTTTTATTTCATTCATGGAAAGGTCTCCATAATTTAACAGCTTTTTGTTACGTACCCCGTCTTTTCTTTGCAGTTCAGAACTACGGCGTTCTATTGTCTAGTAATTTTCTCGATCGAACTATTTGGCAAACAGCTTAGTTTTTTTTTTGTTTATTGAATAAAATTTTTTTATTAATCATTTTTAAAAGTTATTTATATATTTAGTAAGTGATTTATTGGCTAATTTATTTAATATTAATAAGTTATTTGGTAGTTTATTGTTAAAATTTAACTTTTTGACTATCTTAAAAAATTATTAATGTGTTTAGTAAATAGCTTATTAGTTAACTTAGTTAATCCAACAAGTTGATTTTTAAAAGTTCCATAAAAGAATTTTTTGGAGTTACTTATTTGCCTAATGCTAATATTACCCTCTACTTTACTCTCTATTTTTACTCTGTGTACTTTTAAAGTTGATTTTTTTATCGTATAATTATGTCGTAAAGTTTAGAATAATATAATAAAAGGGTTAATTAAACTTTTGAACCTTTATTTAATTTTATAATATTATTTTATATTTAAAAATATCATAATATTAAATTCTTAAACATAAAGAGTCACATCAAATTAATATTTTTAATATGAACGACTATATACCCTATTTATGTCATACTATAATTATAGATATTTTTAATTTATTAAATAATAAAATTCATACATACTTTATGAAAAATAATAATATAATATAACTCACCGCATCATTCATATTAATAGAGAATTTAACGATGGATTATTATTATTATTATTATGTTTTTATAAAAATTATAAAATTAATTTTTGTGAAATTAAATATATAAATATAAATTCTTATAAAAATATTTAACGAAATATTAAGAAATACAATATTTATGTCTTTATAATTTTTTTTAAAATCACACTCTAATAAATCATTTTATACATTAATAGTTAATTTTAAATAGTTAAGTTTATCAAATATTTTAATAAATAATTAATATTATCTATTAGTCAAATTCACTAATCAAATTTATCAATAGAATTAACTATCAACTAAGTATTGATAGAATTAGCTAAGAAGTAATACAATCCGCTCGTTACAAAAACAAGTCTTTACGTAATGATATTCCCGTCTACCGATCACTCCTAATACAAACAAAAGCAGGGTTGTGTGGTAACCACGTGGATTGGAGCCAATGCGTTTGAGGGTCTAAGTGCATTACACATAGGCGATCCCCTCTTAACCGCGTGTTTACCTGATGTCATGCGACCAAACCCAAAGTCACTTATTTGACATTCCGTCGTTACTTTCCCGTGACCTGATGGCTCGTGGTCCATGTTGTCACTCAAGGACTGCCTACAAAGATCTTTTGAAAGTCTGGAATGCGGTGAATAGTTGCTTTAAGTTACTTGTGTCGATGCCTTTTGAGTTTAAGCAAAAGTAACTCTTTTTATAGGATGAAGATAGCACACTTGTATCTATTCTGAAGATAGCCACTAAATTCTTCTTTATACAATAGGTTCTATTTTTCTTTTGATTTGAAACGCACCCTGAGAAGAAAAATTTTAACGTAACATCAATGTTGAAGAATAGGCCTAAGATGTCCGATAAACAAAGCAATACCCAAAAAAGCAAAAAAATATGTATCCATGAATTTGACTCTTACAGGTCACAGTATTACACAATAGGAATTGGAAAACTAAAAAACAAACATAAGGATGACTGAACTGGACGTGTATATGAGGAGGAAGGGACCAAGAAAGGAGGAGGGAATTGATAACTCATTGTTGTTAATGGAAATGCAAAGCAGTAACAAAAAAGAGTAAGAGTTGTATAAAACAAAACAGCTTCTGTTAATCAATGCCTCAAGAGACAGGGAAGCCAAGATTATTCAAACTCTTTATGTTTTTGTAAGAGTTTCAATGACAATCACGGACACTGGTGTAGGGGATTCTTCCATCACATTCACTAGTGTGGGGGATTCTTCCATCACATTGGCTGAGACTCGCCTTTAATTATTAAATTTGGAGAGTCTATTAAGGACTGACCCTAGCCTGGATGTTTGGATATCGACGATTAATTGTTGAAGTGGATTCTTTAGAGATAATCAATATTCTTTTCTCTTCTGTTATATTTTCGGTTAAGTATTACTTTTTAGTAACAGGTATTCGTGATTTAATACATCGAAATTGGGAGGTGAAGTTTCAACACGTGTATGGTGAAGAGAATCAGGGTGCAAACAATCTAGTATCGCTTATAATAATATCTAGCCCAAACTTTCATATTTTACATGCGCCTCTAATGATTGTCATAGATTATGTCAACTGTGATAAGCATGGAATTCAATGCCGCATATTTCTGCGTTAACTAAGGATTTAGATTTCTTTTGTTTGATTTTTCAATGTATAAAAAAAAAACGAGTTTCAATGACAATTCTGCTCGTCATTGAAGCGACGTGTCAGAGTTGTTGAAGTAACGGGCTTAAGTGGGTTTGAGTAGCTGATATGTGTACACTGTTGTTTATCGTAGTAGCAGTTAAGTTGCTTACATAATAGTCCAACTGTCCAAGGATCTTGTCCATCGATACAGCCAACGTTGGAGGTGCCATAAGTTGATATTTCTTGCATGCAATTTGAACGGAAGATGAAAAATTTCTACTATTTATTTAGAGGTTGCAGTAGGGTTTGGGACTGGCCCGGCTTTGCCAAGGTTAACAAACTAGGTTCGAGTTGTTTAGATATGACTTGACTCGAGGGTCAATATTTATTAAAAACTGACATCAATTTAACATTTAAATTAAAAAGATTGAGCCTAATCTCTTAACTTGATAGTATAATCTCACCGTTAATTTTTTATAGCAAATAAATTTATACTATTATTGAATCGAACATAGTTTCATTTTTTTAACTAAATATATATTATTTTATTTATTTAATATAATAATTATTGATAAAAATTATCACACAATTGAGTGAGTATACAAGTTCCTTATTCAAATTCTCGAGAAAGCTTATTTTAGTCAATTTTGATATAGAAAGCTTATTTTCAATCATAAAAGGATTTACATCCCGCAAAAGAGACATAAAGATGAGATTAATGACAGCTACGAAGGACTTAGATTACAATGTTAGTCTAAGTTGTGTTCTACTCAAAATGGTAAGGGGAAGCAGGATTGAAATGTTTTCATGGTCTGTTTATAATGTATGTGTTCTTGCTTTCTTGCGACAATTTCTAAGTCTAGGCAATGATTAATGGTTATCTTCCAATATGAGCTTCTCAACCCAGAAATTTCTTTTACTCATCTCCATTGTAGGAATGTTAAAGACACACACTTTCTCGTTAAACCAATTTAGAGAAAAATGATGTTTCAATCAAATTTAATTATACATTTATGTGAGTTTCACATAAATATGTGTATAAGATTTAATAGAATAGAGTAAGAACTGATTAGTTGAGACAGATGATTTGTTCTTCTTAAATACGAGAGTATTGTCATAAAGAAGAACAAAAGAAAACTTTTATATTTTTTAAATATTTTTAGATTCATTTATCAAGTAAAGTATACATTTAATAAAAAACATATAAAAATGTCAAATATATTTTTATCGGCAAGAATTGACTAACTAAAAATTTAAATTAAAGTATAAATTAAATTTCTTTTAAAATTAAAATATTAAATTGTGTTAAGATATTTAAATTTAAATTAAATTTTAGTAAAAAAGTAGGATATTATAATCTAATTTGACCATTTGCCGATATAAATATATAAACTCTTTTTTGGGCTTCTTGACCCGAACCTTCAATTGCCTTAAGCCCACACTTGGGTCTCACTCTTATCCCCAAGTTAACAAATTTTACAGTGACCGAAAAGTCTGAAACCCCAATTGCAGTCGAGACAAATAAATTTTGATTACCGGAACCCTAACCGTGGACTGCGGTCATGGCGTCGTCGAGGAAGAAGCAGTCTGAAGGGATTGCGTTGCTTTCCATGTACGGAGATGACGACGATGAGGAAATGGAGGATCAAGAAGAAGAAGAAGAAGAAGAAGAAGAAGAACAACAACAACAATATCAACAGGAACAACAGCTAGAAAAAGAAGAAGCAGGAGACCCACAAGGCCATGGGGTGCCATTGGAAGATGAGAACGATTATATGTTAGAAAACGACAGAGATAAAGGTTTGATTTGTGATTCCATGGTTACAGATACGTTGTTTATGGTACTGTTTATTGTCTCCTTGAAACTCTTAGTTCTTCAGGAACTGTACAGGCCTTGACCCCTAATACGCGAGCCACTCCTTCACCATATGGACAACTAAAATCGTCACTGCCTGACGAAGTAAACTCGATTGAATCAGAAGCTGTTGAAATTGAAGGTACAGTTGAAGTTCCTGTAGAAAATGTCGATCCATTGGATAAATTCCTCCCCCCGCCACCAAAAGAAAACTGTCCGGACGACCTGCAAGTAAGCTTCTTTACATCTTTTCTCAATCAAATGAATCTGTTATTTTGCTGTTTTTATGTTCTCTAAGTTCAATTATTATATCTTACACAAGCCTTTTGTAGCATAGGTTTCTCTTGAAGATTTCATCCCATCTTCAAATAGTTAATTCGTAGTCTGCACCCCCTTTTTAAGTGATTCAGTTTCAAATCCGTTGAATGATTCAAATTGTGATTTTGAATTATACTCTCAATGGAAGTGTCCAAAAAATGTTTACGTGTCAAAAAAATGTTTTCTTAAACTGGAAAAGTTTGGCAGCACATGTTTTGTAGGTTAGCCTGTAGAGAAACTAGGAATTTTTTCAACTGTATCCTATTTACATTGTTGAAATTTGTCAAGTATATCTATTTATTTTTCTTTAACAGCTGAAATTTTATGTTGTTAAGTTCGTCATATGACTTTCTTGATGTAACAGAACAACAAGCATTGTTTTCTTGTATTGAATTGCTATATAGAGCATGATTAATATGCTTCTCTCGCAAGCTGAAGGGTAAATCAGGGTAAATTTCCCACCCCGAAGGATTAAATATCTCTAATATGTGCTTTCTATCTTTTATTTTGTTTCTTGCAGAGGAGAATAGATAAATTTCTTGCTTTGAAGAAAGTTGGGAGGAGCTTTAATGCAGAAGTTCGCAACAGAAAGGATTATAGGAACCCTGACTTCTTGCTACATGCAGTGAGGTATCAGAGCATTGACCAGACAGGGTCTTGCTTCAATAAAGATGTTTTTGACCCACATGGATATGACAAAAGGGACTACTATGATGAAATAGGTTATTTTCAGTTTCCCCTATCTTTATGATGCTAATTTGGGGGGGTCCTTATTTGAGTTATTCTTGTTACGAGGCATTTGTCTTTTGGTAAATGCTTTGTGCAATTTGATTGTAATTTGCAAACTGAGGTAGGCTGATTTAGAATATCCTTTCATTCTTGTATTTGGGACTGACCTTGTATTTATAGGCTGATGAATTATATTTTATTTCTTCATCAGTGTGTAGTCTTGCTGATGGTTTTCTGTATCTTTATTGTTTCTACAAGTCTTAGCTTCATACCTCTCTCTCTATATATAGATACATAAGTATGCTTTTTCTAACAATGAATTTCTGATTGGTTTTTGGTTTTCTAGCAGAGGCTGATATGAGACGTGATAGGGAGAGGAAGGAGCAGGAACTGAAGAGGAGTCCTAAGGTTGAGTTTGTTTCAGGAGGATCCCAACCTGGAGCTGTTGTGCCCCCACCAAAGTTTACTGTGCCTACTTCAGGTGTGTATGTCATTATTATGTATTTAGTTAATGAACATTATCTTTACAAGGTTATGTTTATCTTTAGTGCTTGATGTTCTGTCTTCTGATTTTATTTTCAAATTTAATCATTTTACTGGTGCTTCGGCTTCAGTTCCCAGTGGATCAATTGCTTCACAAGCTGCAGGTGATGCTGTTGGTCGGGATGGGAGACAAAACAAAAAGTCAAAATGGGATAAGGTTGTTGTCTCTGTATATGGCATATGTATATCATCATTATCTACTTTGATACTGGTATTGCTATGCTGCCAATTTGATTGTATCTGGTCACAGGTTGATGTTGATGTCAGAAATCCTCTGCAAACTAGTGGGCAGGATTTGACGTCAGTAGCAGCTCATGCAGCTCTTTTATCTGCTGCCAACGTTGGTGCTGGATACTCTGCTTTTGTGTAAGTTCTGTGTTCATTCTTGAAACAGATTCTTCGAATTTAAAGACTATCATTATTATGCATATCTGTTTCTTTTTTGTTTTAAAGGATGGAACTAGAACCAGACTAACAACTTTCTCCCATGGGAGCAGAAATTAGCATGCATGATTACATATTCGGGGCAATTAGGACGAAGCCCTCATGAGAATTGGTTGACGTTCTAGATTGGTTAAATGTTACTAATTCAGGTTCGAGCCTGACATATTGGCATTTCAACAATGAAAATTAAATTCTAGTTTAACTTTTCCGCCGTTTTCTCAATCATTTCATTCTTTTTGAAGGAATTCTAATGCAAAGAAACCTACGTCTTACTTGATTTATGCTGTTTAATAAATAACATGTTTTTGGTGGATCACAGTGCCATATATCAACAATTCATGTTGGTCCTAACTCTTTGTTGTTTATGGATTTGTTATAGACCCACTAGATTTTGGGACTTTAGTTATTTCTCATTTTCAGTTTCGTTTAGTGCATGCCACGGTTGTATTTTTCCAGGAAGAGTTTGGAGCAATGAAGTACGATTCTCAACTTCCTAAGATTTTGATGGCTAACAACTCATTTTCACTTGATGGCAGGCAACAGAAGCGACGAGAAGCAGAAGAGAAGAGGGCTAGTGAAAGGAAGTTGGAGAAAAGATCTTGAGGCTTGCAGTATGCCACTTACGAATGGAACATCTGAAGATGGGAGATTAAGTTGTTCTTGGCATGAAACTCGGATTTTTGTTCGCTCTACTTACTCCTTACAGATGAACATGACGTTCTAACTATGCCTTGCGGATTATATTGTAATCTTAGGCTCAAAGTTCTAGCTTCAGCTTGAGTTCAACCAGTGCAGTACGGAGTCTTGCTGTTAAGTATGCTGGGGTTTGTAATTAGGCCGGATGACTGTATATACCGATATGATGTGTATTATTAACAGTAGCAGCATATCTTTCGAGCTGGACAGAATCTAAGTCGATTACGCATGTTGAGGGCGGTCAGCACTCAGCAGTGTCCAAGAGCGGGGGTTTTCTTTTTTTTACTTTGTTGACAATTCTCGTGACGTTTTGACGCAAGCTTCGCTGTCTATCTTCTCTTTCGAGCCCAAAATGGGTTATGACTTGTATACACAGCTTGTACCTGATGTGATTGTGTCAAAAGCTGTTTTTAGAAAATGTGTTTTATGAGTACTTGCTACTTTCAGAGTCTTTCTCGTATCAGATTAGGTTGACCTGCCCTCCTTTGACCTATGATAGATATAATGTGAAATAACAAATGAAATATTTAATCACGCTCAACAGGAGATGTTGGTTTTGGAAAAGAGGTAACCATTGCCCATTCCTTTCCAGTAAAAAAATCAAATATGAACAAACCAATGTTCAAACCGAAAAGACCGTCACATAGGATTCTAAATGATCTTGACAAAGTGGAAAATCTGAGTAACGATGTTGAGTAGGCTGTTTCAGATAGGTGGATCCGATTTGGCTATAGTCTATAGGCCACTGGTCCTTTCTAACGATCTTCGTAAAAAAAGCTGTCCTGATGAAATAACAACCCTTATCACGGTGATGGATCATGTAAGACCTCCTATGTGGAACTTGCAACTACTCATATATAACTAACATCTTGTATAAATAGTCACGACATACATTTCTATTTATTTATAAGAACCATTATCCCATATTTTTCTATTCAATGCTACGTACATGCATATTACAAAATTTCATATCATTTAACATTATCATTTAAAAGTAGTATTATATCTTTATATTTACATGATAATCCAGAAGAAAAATATACAATTTTCCTTATTACATATATATTCATTCTTTAATCAAAATATACATCGAAAGGTACTTTTATTCCTAACTGTTGGCCTTGGTTCTTATAGATATTCCTAGACATGTCAATAGGCCGGGCCAGGTCCCGGCCGCCCTCAGCCTTGCCTAGCCTGGCCTCATTCAAGGCGAGCCGCAGGCTGGCCCGTAGTCGGCCAGGCGCCCGGCCCGCCCAACCCGTCCATAATTTTAGTATTTTAAAAAATACAAAACGGTGTCGTTTTGGACAAAACGATGCTATTTTGTAAGGCCGCGGGCCGGGGGGAGGCTGCCCATGGCCTGTGCGGGCCGACTGTCAGGGCAGACCATGGTCGGCCCATGGCCCGCCCACAACTCGCTAAACTCAGGCAAAAAACGGGCCGGGTCGAGCCGAGCCGTAATTGTCATTCCTAGATATTCCCTATACTTCACTCCTATGATCTAAACCTATTGGATTATCGCCCGTGTTAAGCTTGAAAGCTTAATGGAAAAAATACTTAGTTTGGATAACCCACTCACAGCAATTATCTGCCAAACACATATATTCAGAAACATCATAACTCACATACCATAATTCACATTCATAAACCAAACATTGATATTCAACGCTCATGTAAAAAATTATTGTATACTTTAGCAAAATATATAATGCAAATATGCTTCAACATATTATCCATATACCGAAAATGCACATTTATAAGTCAAATATTGATATTCAACCCTAATTGATACAAATTATCAATGCAAATGCAAATGCCCATCGATACCAATTATTTATGTTGTCATGTTGTATTTCTTATTTAAAATCATTTGCTTTATTTTCTGTATTAGCCCTGCACATTTCTGTGGGTATGGATAACGGGAGCTGTAGATATCCGAAGATATTAAAACTGTGGATACTCAAAAGTAGCAAACTGTATATAACCAGAGGCGTCGAACTATGGAGACACTATAGTCTCGAAATGAAGACACTATTTATGTCAAATTGTAGCAATTGCACTGTAACCCTATAAACGTGCCTATATATCCATCACCAAGACAATAACGTAGGCACTATAACATTTCCTTTAACCATTTGTCAATGTCATAATTCATATATTGACAAATCATATGATATACATTTCAAGTCATAAAATATGTATTTGTATTCATACATGCAAGTCATAACTTACCACCATTAAAAGGGTATCAAAATCACACTTGTATAATCACACTATCACATATGAGCAATAAATACGAATACAAATCATTAATGTACATGTAAATTTTCTTTAGTATGCATTATGCTCAATCTCAAATTCCAATGTTCAATCACCCAATTCACATATGGTAAATCCTATTTCTAAGTATTTGAAAAGTTTCATACGCATTCAAAAAGGTTCGAATATGATTCGGTAAAAATTGAAAATGAAGATAAACTCAAAATAGTGTAATTTCTTTCCTGTCGTGTCCCTTGCTCATAATTCATACCTCTACTTGTTCTGTAATATGAAAATAGAAGCATTTGAATTAGGTTTGAGCCTTCTAGACATATGTCTCTATTTTCCATAGCACTAAAAATAAGGCCATTTGGACTTCTGAATCATGAGATATGGACCAAAAATTACAAGATACTCCAAAACAGGGGAAGAATTAGGTCATCCTTTTCAATCCCAATTTCCAAGGTCGTAAGGCCATAATTAAGTCATAGTCCCTTCTAAATATGTCTTAGTTTTCATATGCAGCTAAAATCATCCAATTTAGAGGATGGTAGACTGAGTTTTGACCCAAACAATGTGACTGTTTTAGTAAACCCTAGGCAAAATTCCACTACAAGATACTCTTTTGTCATATTCAATCAATTATATGCAAGGTAACACCAAAATAACACCAAAGCGTCATCCTAGCAGCCATTCCACATCCAAATGAATCTTTGAATCCATTTAAGCATACACACAAAAAGAATTTAGATTAAGTGTAGTCCAAAACCTTAAAATTGGCAAAGTAGTTCTTCTAATGCCTTTCCTTTCCTTCCTCTTTGACTTTGCTTGACTCACCAACTAGAAACACCACAAATACACATCTCAATCTCATTTCCAACCTTACAATTTCAGTTCTTCATAAGTAAAACAAGACAAGGTAAAGGTGAAGAGAAAATCCCTAATTTTTACCTTAATTTCCACTTAAGATTGGCTTGATTTCTTACATGAAAATGATGGGATGAAGAAGGTGAAATGGAGAGGAAAAAAAATATGAAGTTAAAACCTTTCAAAGTGCCTTCTATCTCCCCTCTCTATAAGCCCATTTATGCTCTTTCAAGACTCATACACATGCTTAATTCCTATTGACCACACGTGCTTTATTATTATTAGTCACACATGCCTTAATCCAATTGGTCCATGTGTTAACTTTAGAAAAATTGCATATTATTCCTTCTTCTTCCTTTAATTCCCACATTGGCCTATGGTCTTATCAATTAATTTCATCCTCATCTATATTTCATGTCTAAGTATATATGGCCATGCTGAAATGAACAATTTATCCATTTACCCATATCTTTTACATTAACTACCATAATTTCACTTACTATACTTAGATGCACTAAATCCATTATGGTCACTTATTAATACACCCTAGATATGCTATAATACTTCCAGGGTATATATTGGGGCCTTACAGATCAAATTAGGTATTAATACTTTTATTAAAATTTATTTAAATTTAAACATTTTGATTCATTTTACATTTTAAAAATATTTTACAAACGTTCAATTTGAACCTTTATTTAACTTTTTCGTTAGTCCTTTATCACAAAAATATATTTAGCATCCTTTTTTAGCGTGGAGTTTTTATTAAATATGGGGTAAAACATATAAACTTCTTTTGTAATTTAAAAAATCTTTTAAAAAAATCTTGACTTCTTTTGTAATTTAAAAAATCTTTTAAAAAATCTTGATTTTTAAAATTATCATAATTTTTAATGTTTTGTTTTGAAAAACCTCTGAAACATACACAATATGAATATCAGACATCAACTAATCAAATATCACCAATATTGTAACTCAATTTAGCTCTTAAACCTAACAAAATTTGATTTAAATTAATAATTTAAGAAAATTATCATAAACTAAATCATAAACTATTAGTTTGAGTCATATTTAATTAGTTTGGTTCAAGTTTAAGAATTGAGTTAAAACATTATGTAAATGGCATTTGCATAGTCCATGCTTGATGTTCATATTGTGTGCGTTTTGTTATTATTTTTTAATTGAAGTTTAAGAAAAAGAGTTTTTTTAGCAAACTAAAACTTTAAAAGAATTTCTTTGAGAATTTTAAAGATCAGGAAAATTTTTAAAGTTTCTTAAAAGAAATCTGCGTCTTTTACCCTTAAATATATATCTTATTGGCACGTAAGACCCAAAAAAATCAAATTAATAGAATAAAATTTCTTTTTTCAATCAAGAAACAGAGAACTGTCATTCTTGAACTTGACAGTGGAGACGAGGTATGTGCATTGGAGAAGACATATGCATCTTTTATGATAGTGTTATAAATGGTTTCTCAAACACTAAACTTATAATGAAGTCACGCCTACTCCTTTGTACGAGAATCTTACTTAGGTCTGCTTAAGCAAGACTTAACCTTTTCACACAGTCGTTGACCGATAAAAACTTTTTCTCGAATACCTTACAACCATATAAGTGTTTAACTTTTACACTTAATTAAGAATACAACGAAAGTATTAAATAATCATAGGAAACAATAAATATACACGAACTATGGTAAAAATTAACCTTTATTGGTTGCTCAAAAATATACAAAAAATGTTATCTCTTAATGTGTTGCCTCCTGTCTATTTTTGTTCTCAAGAACAAGACTTAAATAAGCTATATAAGCACCTCTGACTTTACAATTCAGAATTAAAATTGAATTGAACTAACTAAGTCTCCTTTATTCTTATTATATTACATCACACAACTAATTGGATGAGACTTTCATCCAAATAGGACTCTATCTAATAAGATTTAGCTACATCGCAACTCACAAGATAAGAGATTACATTTATTTAGGAAAGATACATCTATATCCAAGGAAAACTCCGCTTAAGATAAGAGGTTATATTTATTTAGGAAAGATACATCCATATCAATGGAAAACTCCACCATTTTCAAATGATATTCCACATGGTTTTTATCTTTTAGAGTTGGTGTATAACTATTGTGATTTTATCTGCTACATCATCTAAGAGCTCCTCTTGATCTCTATTTATTGATGATGAGTCATTCGAGCCTAAAGTCTTTCATAATACACTGATTTGATCCAATGCTTACTCATGTATTAGTTATGGTTCGTTTATTTGAGCAAACTACTCTAGTCCAATGCTTACTCTTGTCAGGTCTATTATTCATTGTTCATCTATTTGAGCACATATTAAGTCTTTAGAGCTTTCACATGTCTCTCTCATACATGTGATTCAAATAATCTTTGACCCAAAGTCCATCTCAAGCTATCTTTTGGTCATCCATCTAAATCTTGCATCTCATTAAAGATTACCACAATGGGCACCAATGAATGCTAATGTTGTTGGGTTATCCATGGTTGCATGCATCACATGCATGCAGACGCAGTGAAAGTGTCGGAATCAAGATTTCGACACCATGACAACCTGGAAATCACAGAATCTTATATGCATAAAAGAACGTGAAATAACAAAACTTTTTACCTTGTGTATCTCCTCCTTTCTTGTTTCTTCTCCTTGTTTGGGTTGTTGCAAACACCAAAGCCTTCCTTGATCACCCAAAAACATGCAAAGAAGGAAGATGAAATAATTTGTAAGGGTTTTAGAACACCAAACTTGATGAATTCAAGTAGATGTTCAATATGATAGAAGATAGATCAAGGTTATCTTGCAAGCAGGATTTATATCCAAGATATCCTTGAATACCTCAAGTCTAAGGATATTTGCACAATTGCTATGATGAGATTAATCATTGACATTCGATAGATCATCCATATGATAATCTCATTGTGGGTCATTCGATGTAATTACTACCGTTAGTAAGCATCCACATATTAACTCTAAACATCTCATGCTTACAGTTTATGAGATCTACTGCTTGATCAAATCAAGGAGTATAATATGTGCTAGTCTTTCCAAATTAATAATGTCCTATTTTATTAATCCTATGATTAGGGATTGTTTAGATACTAACATAATTGCACATGATAGGAATCTCATTATCATGATCTCATCATGATTTCCTTCATGCTATGTTTTATGTTATGGACTTCATTAATTTAATTTAAGAACGACATAAATTAAATAAATGAACATCAAATAAATTAAAATTGCCTTTCGTTTTATTAATCAAAATAAAGTTTGTAGAAAAGTGCTAAAGGTGACTACCTTTATATCATTACTCTAACATTCAATTCATCTTATAATCTTAGTTTTGATTCTCTATATGATGGGTCAAATTTCTTTTATACCTTTGGTTCGTGATTTCATATAATAATCCATTAAAATTCCTGTCTTTAAATTTAGTTTTAACCTTTTGAGACTTGATTGTGAATGAAGTGTGTTGGGTTTCAAGATTTCATTTTTGTGGTTTTAGGTCATTTATCTTTATCCAATTTACACTATTAGTATGGACAATTTCAGTTTAAAAGAGTGCCTATTCATCCTATTGCCAAACCATCTATTAGCTTCTCCAACAAGTTTATCTAGCCTTTTACAATGTTCTTTAATGCCTCATTGATGCCATCAAGAGAAACAGTTATTGAAATCCCTATTCTTTCACATTGGTCCAATAAGTTAGTCCAACTTAGTAGGTTCTCTCCCATTGTTTATATATTGTTCCCCACCAAACACTTACACTAGAAAGGGATCAACTATATGCACTAATATTGTTTTTCACATGGTCTAATTGAGGTTAGGCAAAGTTCTCGTAACTAACATTATATCATATTCAGTTTTACAAATTTAGTTTAGAAAAATATTTCAACAAAAATTTGGTATACATTTTAATTTAGGTATTTTAGAACTTGTAAAATAAAAGGCAATATATTATATATGAGGAGACTTATTTATTCATATATAGATACATATTTTAAGTGTTTTTAAGCGAGTGAACAATAATAAGAAAGTATACCTCCAAGGGTCTTAATGACACTTCATCAAACACCTTTTGGACAATAGCATTAAGGAAATTTTAGAAAAGAATTAAACATAACAACGAAACATATTATAATAAAAGAATTTTATGAATGTAAAATAAATATGTACAACATCTAATGAGAGCTTATAATACGTTATCTTAAGCCCATTAACATAAAGTCCTATTTATAATCAAATGTGTCCAAGTTGGTTACTATAGAGTTATATTATTCTATATAGGCAACAATTTTGTTTGTGAATTTGTTGATTTTTATTATGAATAATTTTACTTATGAATTGATAGTTAAATTATTGTGTTTTGGAAGTATAGTTGAATTATTGAGTTTGTGCAATTATTAAGATGGTGCAATATTAAATTTAACCCAAATATGAGATTAATAAAAGGGCATATTGGTCCAATATATTATCAAAATTGAATACTATTATTGGCTTTTTAAGCATAAATTTTAATAGAAACATTAGGTTAAGGTGATTCAAGAAGATACAAAATCTAAAAGGAATATTTGCATTTCATAAGAAGATATTAAAAGTTAATATTAAACTCAAATAAAAGAATTTGATGAAAGAAACGTGTCAGTTCATTTTGTTGCCACCACTAAATATTGCTTAGGTATTTTGATCATAACTTTTGATATTGATGTTGGATTAAGGTGATCCAAGAGTCTATAGAAAGCTAAGAGAATTTTCTATAATTTTTTAAAAAGACACCTAAAACTAATATCAACTATTTAGAACTCTATGAATTTCCCATGAATTATTGTCCGTCTAGTCGAACCATTTGAATATCAATTTCTAAAAACATCTAAATTATTGAAAAATTGAAGACTTTAAAAAAATATGCAAAAATAAAGGAGAGAAGAAAGATGATGGGAGGCATTATTTTTTAGGGAAGTATAAAAATTCAAGGAGTTTTCTTTCACTTTTTCACATTTTGAGAATGTTGTGTGTCAATTGATATCATTTATTTGTATTTGGTTGATTTGTATAATTGTTGCATTATACAACTTCCCGCAATGATGGGTTTAGTACATGCCAACATTATGGAAGGAAAAATCATTCTTTTAAGTGTTAGTGAAAGCTTAATATCAAGTACAATCAACTTGATCATATGTTAAAGAACTATAAGATCATAATGTCAAATAGTTTGATAGAGTTATTATCTCTAAAATTGGAAATGAGAATTTTATTGTTGTCAAAAAAACAATGGTTAATTGTTTGATTTGTTGTTTGAAGAAGGATATGAACTTATGTTTAAAGTTAAAATATGTTTGATCAAGGATAAAGAAAGGCAAGACTTTTTCAAATTTGATGTGAGAGATAAGATTTTCTTAATGAACATAATGGAAGAGTAAAAAAATTAAGATAGACTTTGACATAAGAAGACTTTGACATAAGAGGATTAGTACTCTTACGAATTAAAAGGATAAACTTCACAGAGAAGATATAGTTCAAAGAAAGTTGATGTAACTGTTGTGAGTGTCGTATAAAGTTTTCGACATTGTGTTAGCGAAGAACATCCGACGGCAATCAAATGACTACGAAGATATGTCAACAAGACTATTCTAAGTTTTGTTTAATCATAGTTAATATTTTAATTTTCATAATTTTACTAATATTGATTGACACTTTTGATTATTTGGTTGGCATTTTTATTCTTAAAAGCTGAATTTTTTAGAAAGAATTGGGAATTGCATGTAAAGACTAAGGCGTGTTGATGGATATGCTGACATGATAAATTTGGTAATTAGAAATAAAATCAATAGATAGGTGTTTAAGATTTGGTTCTTCTGGATTTCATAAATTAGATTTCAATTATTAAGGACTTAGGTTGTATTTGGTTAACAGAGGATCAGCTATTCATTAATTGTTAGACTAAATTGAATGGTTTGACCCATATTAAAATGCCGATATTTTATTTGATAAGGAGCTGGTTAGGTTGACTTTTTAAAAGCTCATTTACTGGAGATAGCTAACTTATGACGAAATTACCTCCACTTTCCTCTCCTCTATGCTCCAACTCTCAATTCTCATTAGGTTGTGAGGATAACGTTCTGGACAACCCGCTAGAAAGATTTCTCATATCTGTAGCTCTCACGTCTCCAGATCGCTAGTCATCGGTAATTGTTTAGCGAAATGATTTTTTAAAAGCTCATTTACTGGAGACAACTGATTGATTTATGACAAAATTACCCCCACTTTCCTATCATCTATGCTCCGAGTCTCAATTCTCATTAGGTTGTGAGGATAACTCTCTGGACAACCCTCTCGAAAGATTTCTCATCTCTGTAGCTCTCATGTCTCCAGATCGCTAGTCACCGGTGATTGTTTAGCAAAAGAGGAATGGCGAGAGTAGCCCAAAGAGGATTGCTAGTTGTCGGTCGTTATCAGATGGGTTCTCTTCCAAAAATAGTAACTACGCTTCTGGTCGTTACTTGCATTCTTGTCAAAGTCACACTGTCTGTTCCTTTTATTATTTTGTATGGCAAGTTTTGTTTTCTTCTATTCAAAGATCTTGGATTGTTCTTCACTTTCTTCTTCTCCCTTTTGTTTCTTTTAATATGAGCTGATGCTTTCTGTTTATGCTACATATGTGGATGATTGAACCACACTTTTAACCATCTGACTATTGATGGTTTTGGTAGTATTTTTAGGGAAAGAAAATGGTTTCTTGAACTTTTTGGGTTTCTATTTCTAATTTCAGTCGGTTCTTTGTACTAGTTGACTTTGTTTCTTGTCCCTTTCTTGGGTTGATGTCCTGAAATTCTATAGAAGATAGGACTTTTTAGTAGGTGGTGGTCTTGATTTAATCCTTTTCTATTGGGTCAAAAAGAAGAAGAAGAAGAAACCCTATTATTTGGCAGTTCTCTTTCCCACCAAAACCTGGAGAATGTCCATGAAGATTTCAATATCTTTCAAATATTTTGTGAGGCCTAAGATTCTGTTACTTTTTTTGCTTCATTGCAATGCCCACTGATGAAATAAAAATTGATGATTTTTCTCATGTTTTGTCATTAATGTTTGTGGTATCCTTTATGCAATATGCTCATAGGAAATTTGTCCAGCATTGGTGCAATGAAAAAGGAGATACAACTTGTGAGATCTGCCATCAGGTATGAATTCAAGTATCACGGTTGTTATATACTAATCCTGAATGATGCGTTACTTTTGTTTTTTCTAATAAAGGGCTTTCTATGTACGAATTACATATCTTAACCTTGAGGCGTGCTCAAAATATTTTCACTGTGTGGTAAATCGAAACTGAAAAAAGGGTCATTTACTGATATTTCTAACACCTTATTCAATAAAGATATTTACAAGTTGGTATTGGATTACTATAATCACTCATTTATTTACCACAAAAACGGTGCAAGCGATCAATTATATCTATGGAAAAAATGTCTCCACAAATTTCTGATATTCAGAATGCTTAGATATATAGTTTGTAATAAAAAAGAAAAAATTGGTTACTAGCTTTCTTTCCTGCTAATTGAAAAAGCATAGTTGTTACATGCAAGTAGGTACTTTGAGCAAAATAGAAGCTTGTGTGGTCTCATTATGGAATAAACGTATCTATAAACTCATTGTTAGTTTGTTTATACTATCTTTCTTCATATGCATCTTTAAGTTCCTGTTCTTGATATTTTAGCTTTCCTCATCTAACATTTTTCATTCGTTGGAAGGAATACCGACGGTCTCTATCTTTTTGTAGTTAAAGGCCCTTCTGCCATTGCGACATGCATTGACAGTTTCAGATGCTGATTCAGATGATGATGCGTCTACATTCTTCTTTGTAAGTGATTAACAATCATTCTAACATTTCTTCAATTCAAGTTGGGAGTGCTTTAATGTTGACCGGTAGAATAAGCTATTTTAACTCTGGCAGCTTTTCTTGCTAAGAGCAGCTGGCTTCCTTTTGCTCTGCTACATCATGGCTTGGGCCATTAGCATCTTGCAGCGTAGAAGGCAAAGACAGGTTATTCTTCTGCTATATCTTTTACTCAGAAGATTTATTTGGATTTATACTAAAATCTGTGCCATAATTTGATACAACAGGAGGCTGCAGCATTAGCCACCACACAAGTGGCTTTTATGCTACAATCTGGGCAGCATAGGGGTTTGCAATTCATAATTGATCTAGGACCTACCACAACTCCACACTAGGAACCTGTTTGATCGAAGCAAACATGAAATCCTATCTCAATTGCTGCTCCAAGTCGTCAGCACTCATCAGACCTGAGGGAATGATAAAATGATAAAAGTTAGAAACTAGAACACCCCACATGGCTGAGCAACTAAAGAGTGTTGTCTTTTTTCTTTTCAGTTTTGCACGTGTTTATGATATTGATGTCCATCATTAAAATCTGCAAGGTGGTTGTATCTGGTGTGGAATTATCTGTCTCCATCTAGATTTGACATACTGCTTTACATATTTTCACTGACCATTTTATTTTGCTGTTGTTACATCATTTGACACATTTTCGTATGCTCATTTCAGTTGCCTACGATTTTAATGTCTAATAATCTTGGTTTTATAGAGTTCCATTGACAAGGTGAGCTAGAGGAGGTGAAAGTGCCACTGGACTTCCGTACTTAACCCCCTGAAGTTTGTGTTAGTATAAAAGGATCTTATAACATCAACACCATAAATTACCAATTTCCTTATTTTTCCTTTTCTAGCCACAACTGTCTTCCCTGAAACTTACTAAAATTCTCTTGGACAACAAGCCTCTACCCTCTAAGATTGAGAAGGCATTGCGAGTAGTTGTCGTTGCCGGAGAATTGGGATTCTATAGTGGCTATAGGAGTTCGGAAGAAGAAATAAAAAGCAAAGAAGAAATAGTCCTTATGTGTTTAGTTTTAGTAGTTTTATAATGTCACCGTTGTGTTTTAATCTCTATTAGTTGTGAGTTTAGTGGATTCAGTGTTATTAATCAATGGACTATTAGTTTTTGCTACTTTGCGTCCTGCTTTAGAAGATATAAAATAATCTGTACCTAATTGATATTAATGTTCTGTCTGATTTTTTTTAACTAATTGATATTAATGTTCAATCTCTAACTTGTAGTTACATAATACTTATATTTCAATCTTTAATTTAATTTAGTTTTTGGGTTTAACTGATCATGAGTTCAAAGTTGATTATTTAATATTTATAAATTTATTTTTATATTTTTATAATATTATTTAATTATTTAATAATTCTTTGGTTAAATAAAAAGATATTACAATAAAATTTATATAATTTTTGAATAATATTTACAAGTTAATTATATTACTCAATTTAAATTAAGAGATCAAATAATTTTAAATTAAGTAATTAATCAATATCGATGATAAAAAGTATTTATATAATTATTTTGTTGGAATAGTTTAATTGTAACTTATTATTGTTATTATTATAAACTTAATTTTTTATAATTAAAAATTTAAAATCTAAATTTTTATAAAAATATTTAACGAAATACTAAAATATATAATATTCATATCTTTATATTTTTTTAAGGTCATTTTTTATAAATAATTTTATACATAAATAGATAATATTAAACAACTAATTTTATTAAATATCTCAAAAAAATAGTTAATATATTCACTGATCAAATTAGCTTATATTAATCTTTAGTTATAGAATCTGCCGGTTGCCAAAAGAAGGCCTTGGTCGTTTGTATCGTACCTTTCGCAAAGCTTACACGTAGAGAATGTAGCCATGTTTCACTGATATTGCTAATTTTGCTCTAACTATGCCAGACCAATGAGTGGGTATGAATTGACAGAACTTATTTATTCTTTTTAGATTGAGTGGGTATGAATTGCATCTGTGCTAGCTACGATTGCCTGGAAGACGATTGCAGGTCATAGGATGAAACTAAATCCATAAATCACGGCCTATTATGTGCAGGTCTTGAGGTAAAACCAGAAGAAAATAGTTGCCAAGTAGAACCAGCTAGACTTGAAGTCAACTAGTCGTACTGGTTTCGATGCCTGGAAAAAGTTGGATAGAAAAAGGTTTCAATAGAATATAGATGTCAGGAGACTTATTAGCAATAGTATAAAATTCCCAGGATACACAATTCGCTTTCCACACTTGTTTATCAAGGAAATTGTTGCCTCATTTGTGCTTTGAATCTCCTCATCTCGAGCGATATTCAAACCCCTTTCTTTCTTAAAACCGTGTCAAGTCACGTGTCAACATCCAAATGGTTTCTTTTCGACGATCTTTTGGATGACAACGTCGTAGTTTGATTCCACCGAAGGTCAGTGTCTTTGAACGCTTTCTATGCTCAGCTTTGTGACTCTTTAGTGAACTGCCCTTTATTCTTAAATGTCTGTAGACTCTGCGCCAACTAGAATATACTTTACTGATAGCTAGCTTCTGCTACAATATAATGCTTGTTTTATTTAATCCTTCAGTTCATTGGCAGGCTAAAAGCACGGATTTAATTGGAGAGACCAAGAAACACTTGATGCTCTTAATATAGACTAGATGCCACTATGAACTTCTGACTTTGCATTGGTCTAACGGCTAAGTTCTTCCTGTACCCGTCGGAACTTTTTTTCCCCCCCTAAAAACAAGTTCACAAATGAAATGAATTTCCGCAGCATTCATCCAGGATACCTTTTATCACGACAGGAAAATAACAACTTTTCTTGAACGAGAACAAGAGAAGCCATATGAATGCGCTACCAACAAAGTTTTTCCATGTATATTTATAAGCACCTATTTCTTCTTAATTACTCTTTTTTTAATGGTCCAGAAATGTACAACTAAACACTAAAAATAGCAAGAGGAAATTCTCCGACTTCAAGTGAAATTTACTACTTGAAATTTAACAGACACGTCTTATGGTCTGGAGAAGTTTATTTATTTCAACGTGGTCGGGTCGGTCGTGCTGGGCCTGAGCCCAGTCGTAATGACCCACAGGCCGATCGGCCCAATCTTCAAAGATCAGTCTCAGACCGATTGGCTACTCCAAGCCCAGGACCATTCCGCGTTCTCCTT
>JANZXR010000002.1:36737077-36758065 GCA_027575705.1 Erythroxylum echinodendron
AATAACTTATGTCTAACGTGCATTTATCTTAAGTCATATAAATGTCTCATAAATAACTGTTCTAGCCATATAGGTAACAGGATGTTACATCCCACTGGCCTCTTGGACTTCTTCTTCTTCTTTTGGTTCTTCTTTCGAGAACTAGAAGTAGAGTCCACTAGCATCACTTCCTTACTGTCCTTCTTAATAGTTTGTTTAGCTGTTTTGAGCAGATTAATCAGCTTAGGTATCGTCATGGATATTTGATTCATCTGATAGTTAAGCACAAACTGTGAATAATTATCAATCAAACTAGTCAGAATTAAGTATATACTTAATTCATTATCCATAATAAAAAACTGCCTAACCTCTCAAAATATTCATTCATCTTCAATGCATACTGCACTGGAAATAATCCCTTAGCCATCTTAGAATGGAAAAGCAACCTCGAGGTCTTGAATCTTTCAGATTGAACTTGCTCATCAAACAGTTCCCTCAGATGATAGACTATGATATGAGCATCCATAGCCTTATGCTGCTTCCATAATGAAACCCAAATTGCCTAACCTCTTAATATATCCATTCATCTTCAGTGCATACTGCACTGGAGATGATTCCTCAGCCACCTTAGAACGGAAAAGCAACCTCGAGGTCTTAAACCTTTCAGACTAAGCTTGCTCATCAAACAGTTCCCTTAGATGGTAGACTATGATATGAGCATCCATAGCCTCATGCTGCTTTTGCAATTCTGGTAACATAGAGGCAGCATTATATAGTTAGCCAACTCACTATCATCAGTAACTTCTTGTAAGTTTTCTGATCTTCATCAGATGCATCGGCAGCAGGGAGATCGAGAAGTGGTTCATCTAGGACATATTCTTGTTTTTCGGAGTTGAGAACAATTCTCAAATTTTGTACCCAATCCAAGAAGTTGGGTCCTGTGAGTTTGTTGGAATCTAGTAGGGAGCGTAGGTTCACACTAGAAGACATTGTATGATTCGATAACCTAGAAGAACGAGAGAAAGTGTTAGAATGTATACTTAATGCATATCTGTAAGGACTTTAATAACATGCATCATGGGTCCCATTATTCTTATTCAAATCCATAGCCCTCACTACGAATTCGAGAAAACTTATAGTTTTCTTAATGGGTCGATATCCGATATCACCAAGAATGACCTTGGGTTTGCCCAATAAGCCACCTTAGGTTAATCGGTAAGTATCATTCATACCAATTGCATTCAATTATGCAACTATTGACTTGTGCCATCAACTGATTTAACACACTCATTGGGTTATCAACTCTTAATTTATATACATCCTGTGTATATAACCCAACTTCGCCTCTATCGACATTGACTTTGGGTTTGCCCAACAAATCAATGCTTCGAGTTAGGACCAACCCATTAATCCGAAAATCTAATTTCCATAGTTTGAACATATTCGTGTAGACCGGGCTTGGGTTTGCCCTACAACCCAACTCTACAAGAACTCTGGTTCTTGCCATATCAATGGAAGACGTAAGTCCTAATATTTTGGTTGAGGGATTTCTCCTTTGGTGTCATCAATACTTAGATGATCTTGATTATGTATGTCATATATGCATTTAGATTATGGATAACTCAATTAAATTGAGCCTATGCCCATAATTACCCTTAAAATGCATCTAATACATGTAACACACAAAGAAGGTTTAAATTAGGTTATGACTTGACTATGCATCTAAAGTTTGTGATTCGATTCAACTCTTGAACCTAATGGGGTACTAGTGTTAGTCTTGACTACTTCGAATTATGAATGTGATTCTATTAGGAACCCTAAAATTCAATTATTTTGATGTCTAGATTAAACACTTTAATCCTAGTTTATATGCATTTATCTAGTCACACTAGAAATGCTTTGCTCTACTTGGACTAATTCTAAATTAATCCCTAGGGTTTCCAAAATTCCCGTACACCAATTATTCCTCTATAACATCCCTAGGTCGTCTCAAATTTATCTAAACAATTTCGGCACTAGCTAAAATTTTCTTGACGGCCAAAATTGTGAAGATAAATAAGTTAACCTACTAGACACTAAAGAGACCAATTCGATGTTCAGAAAATTTCCAAAACCCTAATTTCAAGCACACGCATTAAGCATGTTATTTTCATCAAAATAATATATTTATTATCACATAAGAACCTTATTTAGGTTCCATAACGCATTATAAGTCATTCCAACTTTCAGAAAGTTGACTAATGTTGACTTTGACTTTATTTGTTAATTAAATCAAATTCAATTAATTCTGGAAAAATTCCAGAGTCTTATACACATTCTAAGTGTGTCTAATAATAAATTCCAGAAACTAATTCCTACGATTTATTTATTAAAAATTGGAATAAGCCAACACATCATATGTGTATGACACTTGTCACATTACTTCTAACACTAGACAAACATTACATCATGAGTGCATAAGATAACCACTTTAACAACAAGTGTCATGCATCTCATATAGGTGGCAACATCTCATCTTGCATGTGCATGCAAAAAATTTATAAAAACAAAATTTAAAAAGATTAATATGAATTTTCATGCATGCATGTTCATCACATTTCCAAAATTGCCAAAACTTCATACATGCATTAAGCTAAAACTAAATTTGTAATAAACAGTAAATGACAATAAATTGCATTTTTCTTTTATAGAAACATAATATAACATCTTATAAACATTTCAATGAAAGAAAAAAGAAATTTTTTTCTAGAATTAATACGAAAATTTCAAAGTCAGCATATGCAATCAGTTTTTCAGAAAATCCCAGGAATTAACATATGATCAATCTGAATATAAATTCGACATAAAATAGAAAATGACATTCAATTGCAATATCCTTTTATAGAAACATAATATAACAACTTATAAACATTTTTAAGAAGAAAATAGGAAAAAAAATTTCTAGAATTTACACAAATTTTTCCAAAACAACATGCAAGTCAGTCACGACCCAACAAACACTTTGCACATCTTCAATACATCATCTATTACATGCACAAACAAGCTCTGATACCACTATTGGGTTAGCTATGGTTGCATGCATCACATGCATGCGGATGTAGTGGAAGTGTCAGAATCAAGATTCCTACACCATGACAACTCAGATATCACAGAATCTCACATGTATGCAAGGACATGTAAAGAACATGAAATAACAAAACTTTTTACCTTGTGTATATCCTCCTTTCTTGTTTCTTCTCCTTGTTTGGGTTGTTGCAAACACCAAACCCTTCCTTGATCACTCAAGAACACGCAAAGAAGGAATATGAAACAATGTGTAAGGGTTTTAGAACACTAAACTTGACGGATTCAAGTAGATGTTTAATATGATAAAAGATAGATCAAGGTTATCTTGCATGCATATTGATTTATACAACATTTGCATAAATTGTAAGAAGATAACTCAAGAACTCATCTCAATCTCTCTAGAACACTTCTAGAACCCTTTCTCTATCACTTAAGTGTGCAAGAAGTGAAAGTTGTTCGTATACATAAGTGAATAACTCACTTATATATCATTTCGAGGCCTCTATCACGATCGTGGCTAACAAGTGGCATGTCTCGCCTTTAGCCACGATTGTGGCCCTATGATCAATGATCATGGTCTACTTAAAATAGGTCATACATACTTGTTTTCTTTTATATGCGTGACCCTTAGGTTCCCGACTATTTTAAGCACTTGAATTAACTCTTAATTCAAACACATCATAGTGCCTATTTGTTAGAATATAAGTGGATTAACACATAAACTCTTTAATAGTTAATTATCCATCTTATGAACCTTTTCATAGACAATTACTGTGCAATTTATTCTTTCATCATACTATACCCCACTTGGTTTGGAATATGGGATATGTGTCAACTCCCACTAGACTGATTACGTCACATCTAGTCCAAGTGATGATAGTTATTATTCTGGGATCTCATTACTTATATGTGTCATTGAAGACCCTCTTCATGATAAATACCTGCTTTGGCCAGAGACTCTCAAGTAATGACCCAACAAAAGGCCACGGGTATCATCTCCTTCTATCATAAGTGGTGAATTCTTTATTGGCTACCCAATTACCTTTGAACATAAATAGCTGTACCCAATCACCACCCTAAGAGCGACCTCGTCTTGAGGTAATAAGGAATGGTGTCAAAACACAGGATTTATATCCAAGATATCCTTGAATATCTCAAGTTTAAGAATATTTGCACCATTGCTATGATGAGATTAATCATTGACATTCGATAAATTATCCATATGATAATCTCATAGCGGGTCATCCGATGTACTTACTACCTTTAGTAAGCATCCACATATTACCTCTAAACATCTCATTCTTACAGTTTATGAGATCCACTGCTTGATCAAATCAAGGAGTATAATATGTGCTAGTCTTTCCGGATTAATAATGTCATGTCTTATTAATCCTATGATTAGGGATTGTTTAGATACTAACATAATTGCACATATAGGAATCTCATTATCATGATCTCATCATGATTTCCTTCATGCTACGTTTTGTATCATGGACTTCATTAATTCGATTTAAGATCAATATTAATTCATACATAAATGAATATCAAATCAATAAAAATGCCTTTTTCTTTATTAATCAAAATAAAGTTTGTACAAAAGTGCTAAAGGTGATTGCCTTTAGAGCACTACTCTAACAAATGCTTGCTACTCTCGAGCTTCCATTGACAATGCCCATTTTCTTTGCCTTCCCGTAAGTCCTTGCTTGTTTCGTTGTTCCGAGTGTCAAATATTTGTCAAGGCTCGTTAATGCCTGCATAATTTCACTATTAGGACTTGGGGATCTAACAACTAGAATGTTGTTTTTGCTTTGGTTATTGTTAAAGCTTATGAAAATAAATCTTGGTTGTGATTTTATGACAGTGCTGAGGTCATCTAAGGCTTCATGGAGGTGGTCCAAAAGAAGTTAAGGGGAGCAATGACAACAAATCCTTGTATTGCTCGCTAGTTCTCTTAGCACTTTCGACATTTTACTGGTAAGGCAAATACATATATCGTTGAAAAGGGCACGACAAGATTTTCAGGTCTGGCCAAGGAAGGATGGAATGGTGAACGCAATATACATTTACAATTGGAGCACAATTTTAAGATACAAATTAACCAATCAGTTTGATATATGTCTGTAAACATCCATGAAAAGCCACTATAGTGTATCTAAATGACGAAATTCTACTCCTAATTTCACATATTGCTCCCAAGGATATTTGCAATGCGTAGAATGTTGAATTCCCAACTTGCATAAAACCCTACAAATATTAGGTGTAACTAGAAATTAATGTTTGAAGATGTTTAATATAAATTGGATCCTAAGATGGTCCATCTTCATTCTCTTCTTTATCAATGTTGATAAAATACTTTACTGATGCAAATTGTAGCATTTAAAGAGTTGTGATTTTGCATGTGACAGGTACAATATAACAAAATGTGTTATGTATATCGTATGAATTTTGTATACCTTCTATTGAATTAGCTAAGCCTTCAAGCTTTTGGAAAGTGGAGTCATGCAGGTCTCCTCTTAACCAAATTAGGAAGATTAGAAAACTCATGAATAGGCATATACTACCAATTTGAGAGCATGCACAAAGAAAGAGAGGAAAAAAAAGAGAAGGTAGAGTTAGAAGGAAAAAAAGAAAAAAGAGAAGAGATAATTTTTTTATTGTTTATATTGTTTTGAATTTTATTTATATTTTTTAATTTTGAACATTTGTGAAATATTATAATTCTTTTTAACTACATAAAAATAAATTTAAATTATATTTTTGTAAAAATGTTATGATTAAATTTTATCTTTTTACTTAAAACTTGTGAATAGAAAACAACCTCTTTATTATAAAGAGTAAAATTAGGTATTATTGGATTTTTTTAAATTTTACGTACAAGCATCGTTCATATTTAATATTGTTATTATTGCTTTGCTTAAAACTCGTTATCATTGCTAAAGTTCTCTGCTTCAAATGTAGTCCGCTGAATCCAAAAATTGGTAAGATCTAAGATTCGGTCATGCTTTGTAACCTAACACGTGAGGCTGTGACATAAAACAACGTTGTGCAGATGTCAGTAGGTGAGTTATGAGTATCTGCATAGACACAAATGCACCCTGTGGCACAGAAAATGATAGAAGAAGAAATTGAATAGCAAGCCACAGAAGATCTGTTGTTTCCTTTGTCTTAGCGTATGAAATAGAGACGTTGGAGATCCGTACAGCATTCGCTATTACTGTTCGTCAGAGCTTTTACTTTTACCACAATAAACAAGTGTTGGATTTTTTTTAGTCTTTGGCTAATTTTACTTCTTTTTTTTTTTAATTTGCAAATTAACTTATTACATCAATTGTTATTTGTTTTGTTCACTCTCTCTTTTGCATCGTTTCTAATCTCATGTGCTAAAAGAAATGGTAAGCATAAGCAATTAACTGCTATTTCAGTCATTTAGGATTTCATTTAGTTTGTGAAATTGGAATTGTTAGAGTTGAGCCTCATTTGATAATCAATAATAAAGAGTTAGGAAAAAGAACGTGGTCTTTATTCTTTAACGGTTAGTTGTTTGGTTATTAATAATAGATAAAATAGAGAATGAAAAAATTATAATAAATTTTAAACTTTTATTCCTAAAAAATGATGTGAGTCCAGAATAAAAAAAAAGAAATGTTATTAGAATATTATCACGTTATTATCAAAATATTATTAAGATATTAATTATTATTAAAATATTATAATCAAAATAATATTTTTATATTAATTTCTTTAATAATTATTTTATTTGTTTCATTGATATTTTATTTTTATCATAATAATCGTATATAATTATCTAAAAGTTAATAATTTTATAAAGTTAATTATTTTAAAAATAAATTATATAATAACTAAATATGATTATTTTTCTTATTATCATTTTTAATATTTAATACTAAATATTAACATAACTATTAACTTTATTTAATACTATATCAAACAATCATAATAAGTAATTCTTGATTCACCTTTTTTATTTTCATTCCCATTTTTTATAATGATTCTTTCATTACTGTTTACCAAATTGAGACCTTAAGAGTTATAGTAAGAAATAATGGATTTGAATTAGAAATGATATTTGAATTTCTATGAACTTATTAATTATGCATGCACTGCGCATAATATAAAAAATTTGGTAACAGAAAATATGTTAATAGCATTTTAAATTTAAGGTTTAAGAGAAGAAGTTGAGGTTTAAATTATCGTCAACTTTGACAGGCCTTTTAAGGCCAAAAAGGTAAATGCATACGTAGAAAGGCTTGCATTTAATTACATTTTCCACTTACAAACCCATAAATTAATCTGTTTGCAGTACGGCAACGGTAACATCTAGTCTGGCAGTTCCTACTTTAGGGGGTAATTTGGGAAACATGCAAATAGTTAACGGAAACTTTCGGCCTTCCTAAATTTCGGAGGCAAAACCATACAACAGAACAGTCTCTGGCTTGAGGGAAAAGAAGGTATTCACCTTAAAAGCTTCTCTACAAAAGGAAAAGCTTCGACCTTTAGTGGGCTGCAAATGTAGTGCCACTTCGATCTCTTTAATATTTTGTAGTCTCTATTTTCCAATCTCTGCTGCCTACTTTATTCATTTAAAGTTTTTAACTTTTTATCTCCCTTTGTCTGTTCCGGTGAGTTACTCAAGTTGCATTGCTTACGTTGATCGAGCAAAGACAGGATACCACCGTCTCGTCTCTCACAAGTTCAATTCTTTAGTAGATACCCATTTGAGCTTAGAGTCAAAAGAGTAGTTTTCAGGAGGGTATAGCTAGGCCATGGCGGAAGCTCCAAAACCAGAGGAGATAAGTCACCCTCCTATGGATCAACTACAAGGCTTAGAGTACTGTATTGACTCTAATCCATCTTGGGGTACGCTTATTTCTGTTCCTCTTCCGTCCAAATACTTCTTTCTTGAGCATCTTTTTTATTTTACTGTTTTGTTAAGTCTGGTGTGCAAATGTTTCTGACTCGGTTAAATTTGTGTGTGCTTGAAAGCAGGAGAGGCTGTTGCTCTGGGTTTCCAGCATTACATTTTGGCATTAGGAACGGCCGTCATGATTCCTTCATTCCTTGTTCCCTTGATGGGTGGTGATCATGTGAGTCAAATAATCGGCTCACTATTTTCCGTCCAGGAGTGTCATTCTCATTCTCGTTGATTTATGCTTTAATGCTGGTTGAGTAACTATAAATGGCCAAAGAGTAACACTTGCTTCTTTAAACCCTAAGAGGAAACCTAACAGACCTGAAAAATGCTGTCTCTATTTTAACTCAATTCCCAATTCTTAGTTTGTCTAATTTGATGGCTTAGGGTGACAAAGTGAGGGTGGTACAGACTCTACTTTTTGTACAAGGCATTAATACCCTACTGCAGACGTTGTTTGGTACGCGTTTACCTACGGTGATTGGAGGGTCTTATTCATTCATGGTCCCCATTGTCTCCATAATTCATGACCCTTCTCTGATGAGTATCCAGGACCAGCATTTGGTTAGTCTAATTTGCTTATCATTACGAGAGGATTGAGATTTACCTCTGCCAATGAGCAAATGTGAACCACTAAATATGCCTTTTTATGTTACTAGTTTGACAGTTAGACATGACAAGGATTTCCAAATCCAAGTCAAATAAGGGACAAAATTTCAAGCTTCACGATGCAATGAATTTGAGTAATCTGTTTAAGTGAAATCAAACTTCAGCTTACCCAATGCAGAAATCACCATCTCATTAATATTTATCAAAAAATTTCATGTACCTAAAATACGACCTGTTAGTTCATCTTTAAAGGCAAAACTAATGGTTTCATATGCATAATAGAGATTTCTTAACACCATGAGAGCAGTCCAAGGTGCCTTAATAGTATCATCAAGCATACAAATAATTCTGGGGTACAGTCAGCTGTGGGCAATTTGTTCAAGGTACTTACTTTCCATTATCTGTCTCAGTTCATTATTCTTAAGTGGGGAAACAAGTTTCAGCATCAAATGTTCTGCTAATTCGCAAACCTCATTCGTCTCCTTTAAGGTTTTTCAGTCCGCTTGGAATGGTTCCAGTTATTGCATTAGTGGGTTTTGGCCTCTTCGATAGAGGTTTCCCTATGGTAGATGCTTCTTCATATTCGTCTTTTCTCAAAATATGATGCTTTTTAGGTCTGCTTGATTTTGACTCATCAGTTACCTCTTGGTGCATCTGTCTCAGGTTGGTCGTTGTGTAGAAATTGGCATTCCCATGCTCATCCTATTCATAACCTTTTCCCAGGTGTTCAACTTCTCCTTTTAACAGTTAGCTTTTTCTGAACTTTTGGACTTTTTGGCTCACAAAATCAAACCGTTCAAATTGTGAAAAAGAATAAATGTCAGAATTGGTAATTTTCTTATCATCATGCCATATGAAGTTCATTCCTCTTGGTTTTATACACACAGATTTTCATTATTAATGGACTAAAACATGACTTTACTACCAACCTGTGAAAATTACTAAGAACTGAATAAATAACCTAATGACATGAAATTTTTGGAGAAACAAACTAAAGGGGTCAATGACATAAAGAAATATTCGTTGGTTGTCCATATTTATTTGAGGTTGTTATGCCTGTACACAGTACTTGAAGAACTTTTACTTCAGACAGCTGCCAGTGTTGGAACGTTTTGCTCTCCTCATATCGGTCACAGTAATATGGGCATATGCACACCTCTTGACAGCTAGCGGTGCATACAAGCACCGTCCAAATGCTACCCAAGTCAGTTGTCGAACTGACCACGCATATCTTATTTCTTCTGCTCCATGGTGAGGAATTGGCTATTTTGGTGCTAGACTAAACATGGTAGAATTTTGAAGAGGAAAAGAAAACTAGTTCCAAAAACAAATTTCTCATGAAAGACCATGCAAGCTGCTATAATGCTTGATTTAAATATGTTTCAATTATTTTCAATTTACATAGAGGCTTTGGTTCAGGATAAAAGTTCCATATCCTCTTCAGTGGGGTGCTCCTATATTTAATGCTGGTCACTGCTTTGGGATGATGGCTGCTGTTATTGTCTCATTAATTGAGGTATTCATGCAATCTAGATAACCAATCAAATTTGTAGGCTAGCGAAAGTAATTAATGTCTTCTCCAACAGTCAACTGGTGCATACAAGGCTGCATCACGTCTAGCAAGCGCCACACCACCTCCAGCTCATGTTCTTAGCCGTGGTATAGGCTGGCAGGGCATTGGGATCCTACTAGATGGACTCTTCGGAACATTGACTGGCTCAACAGTTTCTGTGTAAGTATTCTAGGTATCAACTGGGGATGTCTACTCATCAAGAATTTAAATAACATTCCACCACAACAGGGAAAATGTGGGCCTGCTTGGAAGCACTCGTGTTGGCAGTCGCAGGATTATTCAAATATCAGCTGGTTTTATGATATTCTTTTCAATGTTAGGTGCGTGGAGTTAAAAATGTTTCTATTGTCTGAGTTTACACCTCTTTAGCTCATTTTCTCACACTTTACAGGAAAATTTGGGGCTCTGTTTGCATCAATACCGTTCACCATATTTGCTGCTGTGTATTGTGTTATGTTTGGGTTTGTTGGTAAGAAATTGCAACTTCTTTCAGTCCACTTTCTGATCCTTTATAGGAATTTATTTGCATCTGATTTTCGTTATGCTATTCTCAGCTTCAGTGGGGTTGTCATTCTTACAATTCACTAACATGAACTCATTGAGAAACCTTTTCATCACTGGTGTATCATTATTTCTTGGTCTGTCGATCCCGGAGTACTTCAGAGAATACACTGCAAAGGCCTTTCATGGTCCCGCTCATACCAGAGCTGGATGGGTAAGTTCACTAGCCTGTACAGAGACTTGCACTCTTCTGCCTATACTTACATAAAAGGTATGATGAGTGGAATATGAATAACCGACAGTAGTTCATAACCACTCCAATCACTTGGAATATGTAGAGTCCGTGAACAAGTTATAGTGAGGAAAGAACGGAACTTTGGAGAAAATAAGAATATGTCAATTGGTCAAATAATATGAAGTATACTTTTGCAGGATTTTGTGAGATGATTACTTTTTCTCTTGTTTAATGGTGCAGTTCAATGACTTCCTGAACACAATCTTCTTCTCGTCACCAACTGTTGCATTGATTATTGCTGTTTTCCTAGACAACACATTGGATTACAAGGACAGTGCCAGAGACAGAGGAATGCCTTGGTGGGCTAAATTCCGGACTTTTAAAGGAGACAGCAGGAATGAGGAATTTTACACCCTTCCTTTCAACCTTGATCGGTTCTTCCCTCCATCTTGATTATTGAAATGTAGGTATCTTGCCATGAAGGATGTTAGAGGAAAAGCATCGTTTTCCATATAAGATACATATGTTTTGCTTTGTGAAAGAGGACAAACTTCATCTTCTTTTTGATTTTTTTCCCATCCCTTGTTGATTCTATTGCTAAGGTTGATAAGAACAAACTAGATTTTTTTGGTCTCTTAGGACCTATTTGGTTGGATGTTAATTAATGGAATGAAATAAAATATAATAGAACGGAACGGATAGGTTTATAACGGATATAGTGAATAGTTGTTTTGGGAAGGATGAAAGTGTTCATAATGTAATGTAGTGAAATGTTGTTTGGAAGATGAATGGAATGTAATGTAATAATGTAAGGAGTACAATAAATGACTATTATATCTTTACATTAAAATGGTTGACGCTATAATTTTAAAACATAAATCATGTCCAATTAAAAAGTCAAGATTGCGACTTTAATAACAAAAATTTTATTAAATTTTTAAATAGAAAATATATAAAAATTGTTCACAACTGTGACAAATAATTTTTTATATATTAAATTTTAATTATTTTATTATTAATTATATAAAAATATTATTATTAATTATTTAATAATTTTTGTTTTATTAAATTTGAAAAATAATTTATTTATATTTTTATTTATATAGAAATAATTGGTATTACGGTAAGGAGAAATAATTGGTATTACTAAAAAAACTAATAAATATATAGAAATGTGTTGGTTGTTATTAGCATAAGGCGAAATAATTGATATTACAAAAAATTATTGAGGGTATATTAGGTAGTATATATTTATTAGTTTACTTTATATCTTAAACCTCCGAATTGGAGGTTTCTTATTTTCACTGTTTAGGATGGAATGAAATGTAACATGAAATCCTCTACTTTATCTTATTATATTCTATTCTATTTCATTCTATTATAAAACTTCCTTCCAAACGATGAAAGTATGTTACGTTCCATCTCTTTCTATTATAAAATCCTCAACTAAACAGAGCCTTAGTTCCATTTGGGTCATATTCCTCTACTTTTAATAGTGAATGAGGAGGAATGAGATTTCTGGAACCCTGAAGAAATTTTAATCTGTTGTTACTGATCACACTGTAGAAAGACTCTACTGATGGTTTTAGTCCACTAGAATGTATGCATAATACTTAGAATCTACCAACTTAACCGCCAAGATATTGACTAAGATTTCATAAGTTCGTTTTGTTTTGATTTTTTGTTATTATCCAATTTAGTGCTTCTTAAAGAGATGGTAACTCTCTATCCTCAGGTAAGACAATATAATTGAAGAGTCAATTTAGTGTGGTTTTTCTGTTGATTTGATCAACGAACTTCTAAATCTTCAAACTTAACTAGTTTTTGAACATCTTACTCTGATGCTGCTTTTAAAAGTGTCTTTTCATGAAATTCATTTGCTACTTGTATTGCAATCTCTAAACCTTTTTATGAAGTGATGCTTTTCTCTTCTTTCCTTTTGTAATTTATCTTCTACAAAAGTGACATTCTTGTTGATAATAACCTCGTGGGAAATGAAAATTCACATATTTATCCCTTAAGTCCATCAACATATTATAAGAAGAAGAACTTTATGGATTTTGGATCAAATATTCTGGTTTCTTTGTTATTATACATCATATCAACGAGACTTTCAAATGTAGAGAGGTTGGAATAAACCATTGTCTTCTTAGCCCATATCTCTATTAACGTCTTCAACTTAATTGTGGTTAATGAAACTTGATTCACTAATAATAAGCAATATTAACTATTACCATATAGAAAGCCTTATTTAGGCTTGTAGCTTTCAACATTTCTTTTGTTCTTTCTAACAAATTTCTATTCTTAGACTCGACCACTCTATTTTACTGAGGAGTGTATATGATAACTATCTTTCATGCCTTCGTACTTGCATAATGGATTAAGTTCATCACCAATATGTGCTCCTCCATTATCTATATACGAACACTTGATTTTTTAAAAGTAAAACATATATGATTTTCTCAATAATTTATACCTAACACCTCATAGGATAATCATTAATGATAGACACAAAATACTGCTCCTCTTAGGGATAAAATTGGCGCTAGCCATATATCAGAGCTAACTAATTCAAGTATAATCTTGCCTTTTGAATTTGATATAAATTTTACACAATAATGCATATTTATAACACAACAATAACAAAAGGGTAATGATACTTATGAGTCCAAGGAGTGGCTTTTGCTTAGCAAGAATTCTTATTCCTTATTTTGAATATGTCTAAAAATTTGATATTATAATATTGAAGATCTTTTAATTAGATTACTTAAAGTGACTGGTGCTTCTAGTTCTAACAATGTCTCTTCTCTTAACCTATACAAGTTTGTACCTATATTCTCTCCCTTCATTGGTATATGTTAATGACAATTTCTAATTTTCGGCTAAGATAATCTGCACATTCTAGATACAAAAATTCTCTTTTAAACCCTTTTATAAGTCGTACCTCCAAAAGAGTACAAATTGTACCTCATACATCTTTAATTTAATAGTTCCAATAACAATGATATTTAGAGGATAATCATCAAAATTGTGTAGATCATCTTAAAATAAGATTATAATGATGAAATCATTTTCTTTTAAAGGAGAAGTGAAAAATAGCTTTTAAGTTGAGGATTTATGAATCAAGTAGTGACTTTTCGCTTTCAATTATTGTTGTTGCTTCATAACATAAAGCATTACCATCATCTGAAGTACTTGTAAAATTCTCTTAAATATTGAAATTTTCTTTTATAAATTCTAATAATCTTTTATTTTAAGTGACCTTTTGACGTTGCATGGAGGTGATTCGAATAAGGGTTGTTCGAAAATCCTTGGAAGTTAATGATAGTGGTGTTGGCTTGATGAGTTTGTGTATGTTTGGAAGTTTCGGCAACGAAGGAAAAAGAAGAACAAGGTTCGAAATTCAACAAAGAATAAGTGGATACGGAAGGTTCAATCCTTACTAGACCTCACGAATACATGATTCGAGCAACCTAGATGATTAGAACTAAAACCAAGAAGGTTGAATCAAACAAACACGCCACAATTTGAGAAAATTGATAAGTGAATTGTTGATTCATATTGAAACAAGAATAAGAGGAATAAACCTCACTATGGCCAGCGGCACAATCAAGAAATAATAGTTCATGCCCTACAATAACCCTAATGAACCTATTTGTACCTAGGCTTAATAATAAGTACTCGGGCTTTAACATAAGTTAGCCCAAAACAAAAAGTGTCTTGCTTAAAATAATTAAAAGGTTTAATATATGGGCTTAATAGTCCAAGTCTTCAAGTTCCAAAGGTATCTGATCCAAATATTTGAGTTAGATGGATCAATTTGGGATGGGATCCATAAAGCTCTCCTCCCATAGGTTGGTTTATTCCATCCTCTCCAAAAGATAGCCCACATGCGAATGGAGAGCTTCCTTAAGTCTCTTGGCCTTAGCTCTGGTCATCGTCCCAACAGGCATAGCTAGCTTTCTTCCCTTTCCTCTATCATTTATGCTAACTCCATGACGATCCATGCTCCTGCTCACATCATTTCCTCCCTCCTTAAGAAGATTTGTCCTCCAATCTGAATCCATATCAAAAGGAGATAAATTAGTAACATTGAAGGTAGCAGACACGTCATACTTACTTGGCAAGTTGATCTTGTAAGCGTTGTCATTGATTTTCTTCATGTTTTGGAGAGGACCATCACCTCGCGGGTCTAGTTTAGATTTCCTATGAGTAGGAAAATGCTCCTTCCTAAGGTTCACCCAAACCCAATCTCTAGGTTCGAAAGTCACCAACTTCCGTCCTTTATTGGCTTGATGGGCATAAACCTTGTTTCTTTCCTCAATGTGTTGTTGTGCCTTCTTATGAATCTCCTTCGCTATTTCGGCCTTCCTCTTCCCATCTGTACTAGACAACTCATGCAGAGGTAAAGGAACCAAATCCAAAATAGTCAAAGGATTAAACTCTTAAACAATCTCAAAAGGTGAGAACCCTGTGGTAGAATGCACACATCTATTATATGCAAACTCGATGAATGGCAAGCAATCACCCCAGGTTTTCAAATTTCTCCTACAATAGCAGGCAACAAAGTCCCCAAGGTTCTATTCACAGCCTTAGTTTGTCCATCAGTCTGTGGGTGACAAGTAGTAGAATATAACAGTTTAGTTCCCAACTTTCGCCACAATACGCGCCAAAAATGACTCAAAAACTTAGCATCTCTATCCGAAACAATAGACCTGGGAATACCATACAATTGGACAACATCTTTGAGGAATAAATCAGTAATATGCACGACATCATCAGTCTTATGGCATGTAATGAAATGCATTATTTTACTAAATCTGTCAACAATAACAAAGATGCTATCAAACCCCCTCTTTGTCTTAGGTAAACCCAAAACAAAATCCATAGATATATCCATCCAAGGATCAATAGGTAAAGGCAAAGGGGTATACCATCCATGAGGATTAGAAATGGATTTGGCTTGTCTACAAGTAATGCATTGGCTACACACATGCTCCACATCCTTGTACATACATGGCCAATGAAAATGTTCATGCAAGACGTCAATGTTCATGTAAGATGTCTAATGCCTTGGCAACCCAAAAATGCCCTATTAACCCACCACTATGGGCCTTATGCACAAACAACTCACGCAAAGAATAATTAGGTACACACAATTGATTTCCATGATATAAATAACCATCATACCTAAAGTACTTGCGAAATGCACCATGTTCACATGCGGCATATACACTAGCAAAATCAACATTAGTGGCATACAATTCCTTAGTTTGCTCAAATCCCAACAACTTAGAGCTAAGAGTAGAGATTAAGAAATACCTCCTCGATAAGGCATCGGCCACTACATTTTCTTCCCTTGCTTGTAGTGCAACAAGTATGGAAAAGTCTCCAAAAACTCCATCCAAGTCGCGTGCCTTTTACTCAACGTACCTTGGCTCTTCAAATGCTTAAGCGACTCGTGATTCATTCGAATGACAAACTCCTTTGGTTAAAGGTAGTGCTGCCACACCTCCAATGCTCTCACCATGGCATAAAGTTCCTTGTCATAGGTCGGATAGTTGAGTCAGGCGCCACTCAACTTCTCACTAAAGTATGCAACTGGTTTTCCTTTCTGTAACAACATAACACCTATACTAATCTCAGAAGCATCACATTCAACTTCAAACATTTTATCAAAATTAGGCAAACAAAGAATAGGAGTAGAACACAAATTTTCTTTTAACAAGTTAAATGCACTTTCTTGCTCCTCCCCCCATGTAAAACCTCTCTCTTTCTTGATTACCTCAGTCAAAGGTGCAGTAATGGTAGAGAAATCCTTTGCAAACTTCCTATAGAAACTAGCAAGTCTATGAAAGCTCCTCAGCTCGGTCACACTCGTAGGCGTCGACCATTCTTGAATAGCCTTCACCTTCTCACTATCCACTTCAACTGCGTTCGAACTAACCACAAATCCCAAGAAATTCAACTTATCAATGCAAAACGTACACTTCTTAAGATTCGCATACAACTTCTCCTTTCTTAACACATCAAGAACATGCCTTACATGCATGACAAGCTCATCCAATGTAGTGCTATGCATAAGAATATCATCAAAGTAAACAACTACAAATCTACCTAGAAATTCGCTCAAAACATGATTCATTAACCTCATAAAGGTGCTAGGTGCGTTAGTTAAGCCAAAAGTCAAAACATGCTAGATCAGAAATTTTGTTGTTTTATATATTTATTTATGTAAATTATTCAATTCTTTCTACTTCTGCACTTCCTAAGCCTTCTTCTTAAAACTAGCAAATTGGAGTTTTCCTGTTAAAATGGTTAAGCGAATCGAATTCAATTCAGTTAAAAGATAATAAAGTAGCCTGATAAAAAGATCTGATTTAATAGGCTGAAGTTTGACAAAGAAAATAGGCCTTAATTAGTGTGGATTAGACTTGTAAGCCCCTCGCCCCTGAAGGGGGCTGGTTTTAGGGCGTATGCACGCGCTTTCGCTTTGAAAAGGTCCTTTAAAGTTATGGAAGTGAAATAAGGTATTTCTCATGTTTTCGTCATTCATTCACTTTCATGTTTGATCCTGGGAGTATAACTAAGGCTCGTGTTACGCTCTGCAAGCGGTGTTAGAGCTGTTACATGATTATGTGAATGAAAATGGAAAATTTGGGTCTTCTCCATAAAGAACTTAGAGAAATTGATTTGTTTTTACATTTTAAATTTCATATGGTTGCTTGATTTCTTGATGGAAGTGTTTATCATTGAAAAAAGGTTGAAAACGGGTTTTGGGGCTAAAAAAATTACTTGAAAGTTGTTGAAAATTGCCACTTTTCGGTAACTTTGCTACAGGAGAGAGAAAATTGTCAGGTACATATAGCATATGTGCTCGACAGTTCCCCTAAGCTTCACTGAGGCGATGCGTCTGGCACTCATGGGCATGTGGGTTCACATTTGGTTCGTGCAGCATAGTGCCATAAAGGTTTGGGCGCGTGGGTGTGCACTTGGCATGTGCAACCCACTCGCCAGACGCGTTACATACACCCTCCAGCCAAACACTACTGATGTTAACAATAATAAAAAGAACACTCAAAATTTTAGAATTCACTAAATTGTCCCTTGGTTGTTTTTTGGTCGTTTCAGGGTCTCGTGAATTCATAAAGTGAGTTTTTTGAATTTTCTGGATTTATTATGTTAGTAATAAATAAGATTAAACTCTAGAAAAATCATGTAAAGGTAATTAAAGCCAAATTTGAATGAAAATTCATGCTTTGGTATAGAAATAAAAGAGGTACATATGGTTTTGGTATCTCATGTGGTATGTTTATTATTTGGTATTGTATGATTACAACTTCGATTGATATGCCTGTGATAAAGTCCCAAATAAAGTTAATTGATGGTGTTTTTAACACTGGTATGCGATAATGAGAATGTGCATAAGGATTAAATCCAATTGTTTAATATATTTTTTAAATTTTTATATATTTATTTTAAGAGAATTTGAAAAAGTTGTAGTTGTATTTTTTAAAATTTATAAATTATAAATTATAACATAACCATTTATAGTAAAGGCGGAATTACCCATAAATTGTACAAAAATATTTATATAAAATAAAATATAAAATAAGAACCAATATATATTTATTAAAAGTATGTAACTATGATAATCTTGTCATAATTATTCCCTACAAACAAGTGAATTTATTTTTAATTTTTTAATTTTATTATAACAATTAATTATAATGTAAATGAAAAAATTATTATCTAATTATGATGAATTTATTTCAAATATTAGTTTACGTGTTTAAAAATTATTATATTCCTTTTTAATATGAATTTTTTAAAATGCGTTTATTAAGTTTATAATATAATATTTTCAAGCTTTTAATGTTTTATAAATTATGTCCAAAACTCTTAATTGTTGTAGTTGTTGTACTTTTAGTTATTGTTGTTTTTTTTACTTGTATAGTTGTATAAATATTATTGTCTTTTCATATTATATCTATTATTAAATAATCATTGTAAAATTTTATATTTTTATTACACATATTAAAAGAAATTAATTAATATCATGATTACTTTGAACACATTTAAACTTTTTATTTTATTTTTCATATTTACACAATATGTACATTATGCATATATGTATTTATATTAATCTTAAAATGAATTAATCACTTTATCAATCCTAATGTATCAATTCCAAAAGAATATATAATTAATCGAGTTATAAAAACAAATACATATAGTATATTATATTGAAAGTAGCTATTATTTTATTAAGTACCTGTTTGGTTGAGCTTTTGTAGGGTAAAAAAGCACTTTTTTTACCGCAAAAGCTATTTTGAAGAAAATTGAGTGTTTGGTCGTAAAATCCAAAAGTACTTTTTAAATAGAAATATCTTTTTGGGAAGCTAAAATACAGCTTTTTAAGAAGCTCAAATTTGGAGCTTTTTAAAAAAGCCCCTTATTCTAGCTTTTTCGGGTAGACATTTTTGCGTCGTTTACGTTTATAACATAACCAACTTCTGCGCAGTTTTTTTTCGTCTTCTCAAGAGAACTTCTCAAGGGATACACCCATCTTCTCAATGGAGTCTTTTGCGCAGTAGTTTCTGGTATGATTTTTTACGCTGTCTTGTTACGAATCTCCCTCTGTCTCTCACTACCTCTGCTTATCACTCTCAGATTTTCAGATCTGTGAGTTTGGTTTATTTTCTCTTTTTTTGAAGAATTATTTGTTGTTTTAGGTTCTTCAGTGAGCTGTGTTCTTAGATGAGAAATTCGATCTCTTTCGCGGTTTATTGTTGCTTAGGTTTGATTGTCGTGTATAGTTTTGGTTGTTAACCCCCCAAAGCTCTCTGTTTGGAAAAAAGAATTATACTTTTCTACATATTAAAGGAGAAGACGGAAGAGAATGATATAAATTCATCTTCAAAACCATTAATTTTAGAATATACAAATTCAACATCTTTTAGGCCAACCCCTAGCTTACTCGGTAGATAAGGAAAGACAAGTAACATCACCTAGAGCAGCGATAAAATTACCTAGAGCAGAAAGTGAGAGATTAATGGCCCTTCCCTCTTCTAGCGTTTGGCCCTTGTTCTGCTATTTGACCGTGAGGGGATGGTGGAGTTTTCTTAAATCTGGAACTTAGTGATACTTTGTTTTTGTGTTTGTTTATGCGGTTCTTGTGATTTTGGTTTTCTTGTTTCTGGGTTTACTTGTGGATAACTTTCATGGACTGGTCAACCATTTGGTACTTTTATTGCTATTTGGGTGTTTAATATTGCCTTATTACAATATCAATCGATGGAGTTCATTAAATCCGAATGTCAAAAGCTTTTCATGCTTATGTTCTTGTATGAAAGTGTCCTCCTATAGAAGTTGTAGTGGGGGTGTTCTATCCTCTAACGGTGTTTTGTAAACCAATCAAAACTAGCTTGTGACTTTTTGTTGAATATGTTGAACTTTTGGCAATCGATTAGGTATTATTGTGGTTTTCTATACTCTAATGGTGCTCTGCAAACCTATTGATTAGTAAACCAACATGCATCTTGTTTGCAATACTCTAATGTATTTGTTAGTTTGCAATTCACAGTCAAGGGATCTAATTTCTGTAATATTGTCCATTTATGCTACCTTAAGAATTATTCTACTGGTAATCATGATAACTAGACTAGCTAACAAATAAATGGATTGCAGATATGCCAGTTATGTATTTTAACTTTATTCGTATTGCTAGAAGATAGTAATTGGTTTGAAATGCAATAGAAAAGATCGACGAGAACTGGAACGTCCAAAAGAAAGATTTCTGCCAATCGGTTTGGACATGGACTCCGCTGAACCAGAACATTATCAAAAGCTAGAACATGATCCTGAATTTAGTCTACGATCTTTTGAACAAGACTTGCACCAAGAAGAGAAGCAAGAGGATGTTGATGACGGCAATTTCATGCTTAAAATCGGGAAGCAATGATCTGTAAAACAATAACCAGTACAGAAATCCAGTTTGTTGATAATACCTTTTGGTCTTAAGATCAAGATCTTTACATGGTTATATTTTTTGAAGATGGTGTAAGCTCATCCTAAATGAACGAATGAAGTATG
>JANZXR010000002.1:36765715-36776213 GCA_027575705.1 Erythroxylum echinodendron
TTAATTAGGAATTTTAATTCAATTGATTAGAAATTTGTATGAAAAGTCATTAAGTTAATAGTTATAGTTAAGAATTTTAATTCAATTAATTACGAATTTTAAATTTACTTAAATAATTTATTAATTATCATAAGAGAGAATTGATAAAACCAAATTCATTAACTATAGAAAATTTTTCTATATATGAATGATTATCTAAATCATTTTACAAGAAATGATACAATTTACAAAATTAAGGTAATATCATGTTGGATAGACTAGAAAGTGGAGAATGAGAGCATCTAATTGGCTAATTGTACTTGTTGGTAAGATCATCAACTGTTTGAATCCAATCATCTGTATGTACAAATAATATATTTAGTCATATAATATTAAAATAAAAAGAATATTTAGTAATGTAATATTAAATAAAAAATAAAAATGCCTTTATCTTCATATATTTGATCAAAATAACCTTCAATTGGTCGATTAATTTCACCAGTCCCCTGTTCATTAATACTTGTGGCTGTGGGAAGATAAAAAACACAATATTAGTTAAGACAATATAAAGATTGATAAAATAAATATATTAAAAAGAAAAGAATTTACCATAAATATCTTCATTATTTAACTAACTTTGAGCACACATAATTAAGGACTTTCACAGTGCGATAATGAAATCGACAGCGATGAGGAGTAATGACTTGAACACTGGTATTAAATGTAGACTCTGAAGCAACGGTGGATGATGGAATAACTAACAAGTCTCGTGCAATGACTTGCAAGATCAGATAATTATGTTCAGGCATCTTCCACCATGACAATATATCAATGACTCACCTTCAGTTTCAGGAACACAATCTGCAGAAAAATATTTATCTAACTTCATTGTATTGTAACAAATCCTAGCCCTTTTCTCTTTCAAAGAATTTGAAAGAGAATTTGTCAATAATGGGTTAGAAGAAAAGGTCGAACTTGAAACTGATGTCAGAGTTAAACTGCCTGCAGCACTACTAAGATCCTAATCATGAGTTTGGTGCGTTTTGACTTTATAATCATTAAACAATTGATACTATAATTGTTTTATGGTATGTAGACTCTCTAGAGCTTCCCCACTGTACAATAAATTATAAATATATTCAACCTCGTCCATCTTATATCTCGGCTTCAACACATATAATACTATAACAATATCTCCAACCTTAGACTAGTAAGAATTAAACTTCTCCGCCATCTGCTCTACCATAGTCAGAATAACTATATTGGAGTCAAACATCCACAATGATAAAACATGCTTTATATTGGACATAATGCTAAAGATACAATGCGAAGTTGGATATTTTGTTCCTAAGAACAATTCAGTCCAATTATTGAATAATTTCAACTTCATACAAAGTTCTCTATCAAAGTCCCATTGATCTTCTAATGGTTCGTAGGTATACTAAGAATCTCTTTTGGATTGTCTAATAAACAGCTGAACATATGAGATTGTCGACTCCAACATCTTAAAGATTTAGTTCCCTTTGGAAGGACAATCCAAAACCAACTTCTTTGAATTTGGAATGCGTAAAATTTGTGCACCATCTTCAAAAGTTTCAACTCTTTTAGGAGTTGCACTCTAATATAAGACACTATTATGAATACACTCTATTGCTTCCTTTATCATCTCCAACCCAGTTTTCACAATCAAGTTAAGAATATGAGCAAAACAAAACATATGAAATAACTTACCTCTAGCTAATAAGCTCCTAACCCGCATCTTACCCTTCGACTTCTCAATCATAGCATTTTTGTGCTACAATTATCGACTGTATGGAGGATACATTATTGTCGATGTTCAAATTCATCAAATAGTCTTTCAACGTGTTTGCCAATTTTTCACTTATATGCAGTGTCGGCACATAAATGAGCCTATCATAAAAAAGCATACCAAAATGAATCATAAATTCATAAAATAATGAAAAAAGTAAATGATAACAATATTAAAGAATATAAATTACTTCAAAAGTCTATTGCATAACTTCCAATCATTATCAATATAACGTGTCGTCACTGCTATATAACCTTTCTTTTGGTTATCGACTGTCCATACGTCTATTGTTATAGAAATTCGTCCTTGAACACTTGACAATACTCTTAATGTTTCTTTCTTCTTGTCCTCATAAAATTTGAAAATATCATTTCTCAATGTATTCCAACTTAGAACCTTGAAAGTCGGTTGGAGTGAATTAAGAAATATCCTGAATCTTTTGCTTTCAACCATAGATAATGGTTGTTCATCTCCAATAATCATATAGCATCAAAATCCTTGATCTATGGTTGTCAAAAATTGTTACGATTATTTCATGCTTTCCTTTCATAAGGTTAGGAGTAAAAAATGTTTGACCTCCTAAAACCATCTTCCTTTTAGTAGATGATTATATATGTCTCTTTAAATGAGACGTTCCACCTTTAGAACTACTTGAACGCAACATTTGACAATATTTGCACTCTGTTATTTCAATTCTATCGATCAATATAGTCTTCTTAAAGTGATTCCAAACTTCACTCTTATGTTAAGTAACTTGAGTTTTAATTAAACTTCTATCGTCACTTGGTGTTGGAATAGAAGTTTTCACTTCTACCTCCGACACTGGATTAGAACTCTCAACTAAAAGAATACGCTCATCCATCAAGTAAAAAACATATAAATACTTGAGGTTAGAAATAATAATGTATTAGGAAATGACACATTCTTAATCAAAATAATTTGCCTACATTTTAGTTAAAATATTCCATATAAAACAAAATGTTCAAGAAAATCAAAGAATGTCCAAACTTTGAATATGCTAAAATGTCCAAGTAAGTTAGGTTAATCATTTAAAGGATTAATACAATGATGATATAGAATATGCTATATGTATTAATCCTCTAAAAGCATTCTATTTCACTTTTAAATCTGACATATAAAACCATCTTTATGTATATATGCATCCTACATTTAAATTGGCGAAACCAAAATATATGCATTCAACTCACATGTATGAAGACATTTACTTAGAATAATTTTATTGGAGTAACTCTTTAATGTATTTTTCTTGTTGAAATTGAAATATGGATTTAAGTACTCAAGTCACATGTGTACAACTTACAAGTATAGATTTTGAGTATACAATCTTATCTAAGTAAGCAATCATTGACAAACCATACTTAGTGCTATTTACGAATTCTAGGGTTAGTAAATGAAATATCTTCAAATTGGATGCCTCAGTAGTCTTTACTCTTTAGCTGCATCCATCCCTACGAATATCTAATTTCTTATTCGATGGTTCTCTTGTAAACAACTATTTAAAACAAACAGAAACTCATGCGGTCATGCCTGGAACTCATTAATACTATATCAATGTTTATTTGTTGTTAGTTAAATACAATATCAATGTTGACGTAGTATTGTTTATTATTTTTTAATTTTAGATAATAAGCTCCACTAATACGTGGGACTCACAAAAATCCAATATTTTCATACCTTAAATTCTACTTACTGCTTTTTAACGAGGAGATCAAAGATGTGGAGCTTGCAATTCTTTTTATAACTTCTACACACAAATATTGTGAAGAAAACAACTAGATAAAGCAACCAAGTTCCTATACTTGTGTCATTTCTTATCTTTAAATTTAAGAAATGCATTGTAAAGAATTGTTCATTAATTTACAAGAGCTCTTTAGGAGAAGATTGATAAAGAATCAGGGATGGAGATCTCCAAAAGCCAAGCAAGTGGAGTACAATTATTGCATCTTGAAGACATTAGTAGGTCTGAATCCTGCGTATGTAGAGAATGAATCTTATCATATAGCTTATTCTCTTACAGTAATTCACATGTCTAGAATTACTGTAAGATATTTTTTTCAAAAATTACTCAATACGTTATAAAGTGAACAAAAAGCTTTTAATGAGCTAGTGGGTATAACTGTATAAGAGAAAGGTTGCTAAGAAAGCTAAATGATAGAAGTTTCTGGAAAGGTAATTCAGGGTGCCTATTTAACAGTTGTAGTTGAGAGAGAAGAGGGAATGGAATGACTCTTCTTTCATATACACGAATATGTTTGCAATCGTAAATCAAATCACAAGTTCACAACTCATTTCAGTAACACATTAATAAGCAATATGCTTCGCTCTCTCACTATCATCATGAACATCAACTACCATGTAATTTGATAAAGAAGCAAAATGATTAACAATCAAGAGTGCAGCATTTCATCAAACACTGTACATACATTATCCCATATTCCCAAAATTAACATACAAAGTTTGCAAATTAGCCAAATCAGTTCTCAAAATAACCAACTATTAATAAAAAACCAAATTAACGAAGAGAGGATGGGAGATTACCTTATTAAGTACATTGGACTGTTCATTGTTGGTTGTTTTGAGCGTTGGTGACTTCGACATGCACACGGTCGACAATAAAGGACATATGATACAAAAAAGAATAATGAATGAAGAACATGACACGAAGAAGAAGAACAAAGGAGTGAAAAGTGTTGTGTGAGTGAGAGTGAAAGTCACAGAACCAATTGCTGGATGAAAGATCGGAGATGAAGGGAGGGAGGTTTGCTGCTACGTTGTTTTGTTTAATGAGAAACAAAACGCCGTCGTTTTCGCTTTCAACAAAACGATGTCATTTTGTCTTATGTTTTAATTTTTGTTTTATAACTTAACAACTTCGTTTTACTCTTAAAGCAAAATGACATCGTTTTGTCAGTGGAAGAAGTAATTTTAAACGTACACAAAACGACGTTGTTTTGTTTATGACTTTAGGTGGGCCACGGGACATGGGCTAGGCTGCTCAGCTCAGGCGATAGCTCGACCTGACCACCTTGGCCCGAGACTCATGGCCCAGCTCTAAGTGGCTCGGGCCATACCCAGCTGGCTCTGGACTGGTTTGATCGGGCCAAACCTGTTGACTATGGGTCGAGCTAGGTAATTTTTGACATCCCTAAAAACAAACATAGCTAAGGAGTTTCTGAACAATATCTCCTAGAGGTACAAGGTATCATTTAATGCAGAGATAAGCACCATAATAAAAGAATTATTCTCCATGAGGTACACAGGAGAAGGGGGAGTCAGGGATTAAATTATCAAAATGGTCCACCTGCAGAGTAAGTTAAAGGTGTTGAACATCATCATTCTTGATGCGTGCATTGAACACTAAGCTCTGAATACGGTTTCTTTAGAGTTTGGTATTTTGGTTACGATGTACAATTCACAGGATGAAGCTTGAGACATTAATACTTTGATTTTCTGATGCATTGTTGAAGAGTGGAAGTTAAAGCACACTGCTCATACAACCTTATTAGCAACCAAGGGAAAAGAAAAGTTAAAGCCCTAAAGGTTTAAAGGTAAGAAATCTAAATTCTCTCTTCATATGAATATTGGTCAATCCATTATTATCTAAAGGTCATGCAGATGTTAAGAGTATGAGCTGCTTCTTTTGTAAGAAGAAGGAACACAAAAATTCTAATTACCAGAAATATAAGTCCTAAAAAAAAAAGAAACTATCAGTTAACTTCTTGGCTTCTATAATCCATGAGTGTAATCTTGCTATAGCCACATTAAGTTTTTAGTGGCTAGATAGTGGAGCCTTTAATCATGTTGCCTCCACAATGGTCAGGTTCATATGTAGGAGAAAGCCGAATAAAGAGGAGTAAAAACTAATAGTTGGTAATAATGAAAAAGTTTCTGTAATATTTGTAAGGGATATATGTTTAAAACTTGATATAGGGTTTGTTTTTGTTTTACATGATACATTTTCTATATCGTCTTTTAGGTGTAACTTGATCTCTGTATTAGTTTTGGACAAAGAAGGTTATAGTTTTGACATTGATGCTTCTATTGTATAGTTATCTTTCAAAGCAAAGCATGTTGGTAATGCCTTTTTGTCATATGGATTATATAGAATGTGTCTTGCCCCTTATGAAATATGTGCTTCTTCATATATTGCTGAACATGTTACTAGAAAGAGTTCCTTAATAAAGGATAAGTCATGCATATTGTGGCATAAAAGTTTGGGCCACATTTCCAGAGATAGAGTTGAGAGATTGATTAAGGAAAACATTCTCCCATCCTTAGATTTTGATGATCTAGAAATATGTGTTGACTGTAGCAAGGGTAAGTTGACTAAAATAAAGAAAAAAGGGTCAACTTATGCTTCTGGCTTGGTAGATCTCATACAAACAGATATTTATGGACCTTATATACAGTTACATTGTGTAATTCTAAATATATACTGACTTTTATTGATGACTATTCCCATTATAGTTATGTGTTATTATATAAAGAAAAGTTCGACGTTGTTGAGAAATTCAAGATCTTTAGGATAAGATTAAGAACCAATTTGGAAGGTTTATCAAGATTGTCAAATCTTATCGTGGAGGAGAATATTATGGCAAACATAGGATTTCAGGACAAGGAAAGGGTCTATTTGCCATATATGTGGAATTATGTAAAATAATGGCTTAGTTACTATGTCAGGTATTCTTGAGCAAAATGGTGTGGCCGAAAAGTGTAATCGCACCTTAAAGGACATGATAAGATCGATAGAGAGCAAGACTAACCTACCTGATTACCTTTGAGGTGAATCCATAAATACCGCCTTGTATATACTTAATAAAGGCCTAAGAAAATCAGTATCGAAGACGAAATTTGAACTCTAGAAAGGTAGAAGCCTAACTTTGCCCACATTCATTTTTGGGGCTGCCTTACTGAGGTATGTTTATATAATCCTTAAAATAATAAGTTACATTCTCATTCTACTTATTGCTTTATAAGATATCCTGATCACTCTAGGAGATACATATTTTACTTTAGAGAAGGAGAGCTAGAATTGTAGAGTCATAAACAACTATGTTTCTGGAATATGATGTCTATGATGAGGGTGGTCCTTCTTACTCTTTAGATGACAACAGGACGAATACTACAGTTATTTTGTATCCATCACTCATATAAACAGAACCAGTGGATCATGGTCTTAGTATCGTATCATTATAGAAAAAGGAACCCATACCTATGCAAAATAAGATTCTTGAGGTACAAGAACCAGTTCAGTTAAGAAGATCCACCAGAGTAAGAAGACTTGTTATTTCATCTAATTACATAGTCTATTTGGGTAAACAAGACTATGATTATTGGACATTTTGTTGATCCATTTACTTTTTTAGAAGCTATTTTTAGAGCCCATGCAGGTTTGTGATGGGATGCAATAAAAGATGAGATGTAATCCATAAAGTATATAAGATATTAGATCTAGTTGATTTGCCTCAAAATTACTAACTTATCAGTAATGAGTAGCTTTTCAAGACCAAAGGGGACTCTTAGGGTAACATTTAGCAATTTAATGCTTGGTTAGTTGCTAGAAGATTCATTTAGAGAGAAGAAATTGACTTTAATGTTATTTTTTCTCCTGTATCCTTTAAGGATGCATTTATAGTGATCATAACCATAATAGCTCATTATGATATGAAGCTACATTATAAGGAGATTAAAACTGCTTTCTTGAATGGAGACCTTTATAAAGAGGTCTATATGGAACAACTTGAAGGACTTTAGGATCAAGAAAATCATAATCCTTAAAAAAATAAGTTACATTCTCATTCTACTTGTTGCTTTATAAGATATCCTGATCATTATAGGAGATACATAATTTACTTTAGATAAGGAGAGCTAGAATTGTAGAGTCATAAACAATTATCTTTCTGGAATATTATGTCTATGATGAGGGTGGTCATTCTTACTCTTTAGATGATAGCAGGACGAATACTACAGTTATTTTGTATCCATCACTCATATAAACAGAACCAGTGGATCATAGTCTTAGTACCGTACCATTATAGAAAAAAGAACTCATACCTATGCAAAATGAGGTTCTTAAGGTATAAGAACCAGTTCAGTTAAGAAGATCCACCAGAGTGAGAAGACCTATTGTTTCATCTAATTACATAGTCTATTTGGGTAAACAAGACTATGATTATTGGACATGTTGTTGATCCATTTACTTTTTTAGAAGCTAATTTTAAAGCCCGTGTAGGTTTGTGATGGGATGCAATAAAAGATGAGATGTAATCCATAAAGTATAATAAGATATTAGATCTAGTTGATTTGCCCCAAAATTACAAACTTATCAGTTGTGAGTGGCTTTTTAAGACCAAAAAGTACTCTTAGGGTAACATTGAGCAATTTAAAGCTTGGTTAGTTGCTAGAAGATTCATTTAGAGAGAAGGAATTGACTTCAATGTTATTTTTTCTCCTGTATCCTTTAAGGATGCATTTAGAGTGATCATAAACATAATAGCTCATTATGATATGAAGCTACATTATAAGGATATTAAAACTGCTTTCTTGAATGGAGACCTTTATAAAGAGGTCTATATGGAACAACTTGAAGGACTTCAGGATCAAGAAAAGCTTAACAAGATTTGCAAATTAGGAAAATCTATTTATGGTTTGAAATAGGCTTCCAAATAGGGGCACCTTAAGTTTGATGAGGTTGTTATCTCTTTTGACTTTATGGAAAATAAAGTTGAAAGATGCTTATAGTATAAGGTCAAGTTGAACAAAGTTATCTTTCTACTTTTATATATGGATGATATCTTGCTTGCATCAAATAACTTGACCATATTGCATAAGGTGAAGCAACTTTTGGTCAAACATTTTGACATGAAGGACCTTGGAGAAGCATCTTTTTTCCTAGGTATTCAGATTCAATGAGACAGTTCTCGACACTCATTAGGCCTTTGATAGAGAGCATACATTGAGCGAGTGCTGCAAATGTTTAATATTGCTAATTGTAAACCTGTTGGAGCACTTATCTCTCATTGCGAGAGATTGTCTTTGGCATAGTGTCCAAAGAATGATTCTGAGAGAGAGAGAGAGAAAGAGAGAGAGGCTATGAAGAATGTTTCATATTCTAGTGTGGTTAGTAGCCTAATGTATGCTCAAGTGTGCATTAGACCGAACATTGCATTTTCTGTTAGACTACTAGGTAGATATTTAGCTAACCCAAAAATGGGCCACCAGAATGCGGTTAAATGAGTGTTAAGATATTTAAAGGGAACTAAGGATTATATGTTGATATACAGAAGGGGTCAACATTCTAAACCTCATAGGGTGTACAGATTCGGATTGTGCTACGTGTCTGGATGATAGAAAGTCTGCATCAGGATATATTTTTATGTTAGTAGATGGTGCAGTATCGTGGAAGAGTATCAAGCAAACATTAGTAACCTCCTTGACTATGCATTCAGAGTTCGAGGCATGCTATAGGATTGCTACACAGGTAGTTTGGCTCAAGAACTTCATTTCTAAGTTTTCTGTGGTTAATTCAGTGGCTACTCATTCGATTATATTGTGATAATCTTTCTGCTTTGTTATTTAGTAACAACAATAAGAAAATCAGAGGGTTTAAGCATTTGGAGGGTAAGTATCTGACCATTAAGGAGTTAATCCAGAAAAGTGAAATTGAGGTGGAGCATTTGAGGACTGAGGATATACTTACTGATCATTTGACTAAAGGACTTCACCCATATGTTTTTGAGAGACATGTATAAAGTATGGGTATATAGAAGTCCTTAGACATTATTAGTTAGGGATCAATATGCTTGCTCCTTATACATTTGTGTGTTTTTCATATATTATGACAATATGTTTTATGAATAAAGATGATCATCATTTTGATCTCAGTCATACATGTTGTTATATATATTGTCATGATACAGGTGAAAGTCTTAAGATTTGTGTCGATTTTAAACATTTTAAAAGGTCATTGAGCATATATATACAAATTGACCTTAAGCCTATATCATTAGGACACATACGGATATATGTAAATCCATGAATTTTGATATGATATAGGGAGATATAAGTGTTTAATCCTATCAGGATTTTATCTAATTTAGTTTAGCACTCAGTAAGAGAAAACAAATTTTCTCTAATGATGTTTTGTATAAAGTTTAGAGAAATTGACCCCCACAAATAGAAAGATGATACATTTCAGATCATACAGATATCATCCTAGTTTGCCCCAGTTCATTTCTCATTCATGTTAGATATGTATGATTATATTAGATCTATGTCACACATGACACATGCATTTGATATTTTTTGGTATTAAAAGTCTTATAAGACAGAATGATAGACTTTCATTATCTCCGGATCAAAAGGATTTTTAAACTTGGTCGACCTACACATTGATTTGGCTTAACTGTTTCTTTTTTACTGGTTTTTATAATTGTTAGAACTGTTATACTTAATTATTGTCCAAGGAAGAGAATGTTAGAAATTTTCTAGGTATTGGACAACAATTAATTACGATTATATTGTTTTAATAAATTTACACTAAAGAGAATTAAATTTGATCTGATTAAAAGATAATAAAGTAGTCTCATAAAGAATCTTGTTTAATAGGCTGAAGTCTGACTAAGAAAATGGGCTCTAATCAGTGTAAGCCGGACTTGTATTAGGCCTGTGATGGAAAAGTCTAATATG
>JANZXR010000002.1:36780384-36795227 GCA_027575705.1 Erythroxylum echinodendron
ATCAGATGGAAGATTGCCCGACAGGCCATTTCCAGCAAGCGAGAGGACTTTCAATGTGGAGCAGTTGAAGATACTTGGTGGGATTGGATCGCTTAGGCTGTTAACTGGCAATGTCAAGATTTCCAGATACGGAAGGTTACCTATCTCTGCTGGTATATTACCTGTCAAGATAGTAGCAACAGGAAGTGATAGTGTCAGTAAGTTGGCCTCACACGGTCACTTAACAGCATGTATAATACGGCATTAGGATATTGCCACTCGACATGAAAATGAAGTTCACCGAAAAAGCTTGCTTTAATGGTTACCGATGTGACCTTTGAGAGTACATTCAAGTCAATAGCAGAGCTGATTTCTTGTTTCAAAATAGGGACAGAATCTTAATAATCAAATTATCATTAACTAGGTTATCGAGGGTTTAATTCCATGCAAGTTGAAAGGAGACTTAAAATGCATAAAATCATATGAACAGAAAAAGTGGTTACTCTTAAAACAAAGTGCATCAAAAGTACCTGTAAATCTGTTCAAACCAAAGCGCAGTTGCTTTAGCATTGTACAGTTTCCCATATCTCTCGGTATGCTTCCCTCAAAAGCATTGCCATAAAGAAACATGTGCTCCAGACTTGGCAGACGACGACAAAGATCCATTGGGAGAGTTCCATACATGCTATTATTCGAAAATATAAACTCTTGTAAAGAAGATATGTTGAAGAGAGTGGAGGGAATTGAACCAGTTAAGTTGTTGTCATTGACAGCAAATTCGACCAAGTTATTAAGATTTCCAACCTCCCATGGTATTTCACCTGTAATAATGAAAATCATTACTGTTTACTGCTTATTTCAAAGTCAAGGTGCGTAGCCTACTAGTGACGTTTGAAGCCAGCGGTGACCTCAGAGAGTATGGGTTAAAGGTTTTCAACAAAAAGATCAGCCTACTTGATGTCAGGATTGAATCTTGAGGTGCATTCATCCCGTAAATTTGCGTGCAAAGTTTTCCCCTTGCAATCTTGAATTTCTTCTGTACTTTTAGAAATTTTTTAACAACTTGACCCAATATCATAATCTACTCTAAAGCAAATTTAGAGTAGATATCAATATTACTTAATTAATTAATTAATTAATTATATAATTTTAATACTGAAATTATCTATATTTATTAAAAATTAAATAAACAACAAATTTGTAAAATTTTATTTCTAAATTAATATTATTTATTATCATATATTTAATTTTTAAAATTAATATTATTATCTATAATTAAATATTTATACTTCATAAATAAATATTTGAAAAATATAAATTTATTTATTTTTAAATTATCAAATATTTTATTGAATAATTATCATTCGTAATTATTTACTTTCCAAATTAATCTTATTTAAATTTGAACTAATTATAAAAATTAATTAATTAAATTAAATTATTCATGATTCTTATTACTAATTAATATAAAACAATCAAATCATATATTTTAATCAATAATAAAAACATATTAGGAAAAATGAAAGGAAAATTTTAAAATTAGATTCTTATAGTTTAATTTCATAAATTATGAAAAATAAAAAGAAACAAACAAAAAAAAAGTAGAAAATATAAATTCAAATAAAAACAGAAAGTAAGAAACAAAAATATCTTTAACATTACCTTGCAAGTAATTATGACCAATATCGAACACCTCAAGCATGGTTACGTTGCCGAGTTCTCTTGGTATGCTTCCTCTGATCTCGTTTACGCGTAGTTTTAAGACTCGTAGCATCGCGCACCTCTCTATGCTCGTCGGAATTTGTCCAGATAGTTTGTTAAACGGAGTTTCTAGCTCTTCAAGCACTGGCAAATTGTAGCATAGATCCTGAGGGAGACTTCCTGACAGGTTATTCGATGCCAGAGAGATTGCCTTCAACGAAGATATGTTGAAAACTGACGAGGGTATGGAACCTGTTAGCTGATTATCAGTCAGGTTCAACAACCGCAACTGGAACAGAGACCCTATCTCTTCAGGAATGTTTCCTCCTAATCCATTTCCTGCCACGTTCATCCATTTCAGTCGTCTCAAATCACCCAGTTCAGAGGGTAATTCTCCACTAAAGCTATTGTTGCTTATGTCCAAAGCTACGAGGAATGATAGGTTTCCAAGGTACGGTGTGAGAGACCCAGCGAGGCCCATGTTGGGAAGATTCAATGCCGTGACCCTCCCATGGCGAGGACTGCAAGAGACACCCAACCATTCACAAAAGGAGGTGGCAGTGGACCAGTTAGTGGACAAGATTTTATTATCAGGATTTGTCTGAATTGCAGATTTAAACGCCAGAAGAGCTGTTTCGTCTGATTTCAGAGAAAGTCGGCTGACAATGGCGAGACAGAGAGAGCAATGGAATAGGAAAAGTAAAGCTCTAAAGAGGCAATCATTTGGCATGGTGATGGCTCACGAGGGAAAGAGTGTTCTGATATAGAAATTTCTGTGATGGACAGCAGTATTAATAATAGCTTGGGAGATGATAAGTTCCATCGAGTTTCCTGCTGACTTGTGAAGTGGTCCGTGGGAACACTAAACATATTCAAATGTTGACTATCGTTAATAATTTAGGAAAGAGAGGGAAAATGATTTTCGTTAATCCTTCTTATCAATCCTTAATTAATATTTCTCTACTTGATGAGGTTAATTAAAAAATCAAAAACTCATCTTTATAAAATTTAGGCTTAATTATATAGAATTTTCTTGTTGTTTAACCTTTTCTTAAATTAATTTTATATTTTAATAAAATTTTTTGTCATATTAAGTTAATTTTCTATTTATTTATAACTTTAAAATAATGCGTATTAAAATTTAAATTTCTTAATGTAAATAAAAATTTAATAAAATATTAGACAAAGTTATATAGTTTTTTAACTAATAATCTTTTAAATACTAAGAAATCAATTTTAAAAAATCCCATTACATTTAAGTTTAAAATTCACAATGATTTTATTAAAATTTTTTTTTTGAAGATAATGTTTTCAACTTTACGACAAGGAGTGTCACTTTTCACGATGATAATGACTTAGGAACAGCATCAATGAAAGGGACGTGGTCAACGGAAAATTCTCATTCTGATCACTACAAGTATTGTATTACTATTTTTTTCCAACCGATGAACTCCAACTTGGCCTGTGTGCGTATTTAACTAATCCATAATATCAGAGATCGTCAACAACATTTGACTCATGATGTTAATTCGTATAATCAACTTAAGTCCAGATTAATTTGACATTAGCACTTAAATTAATCAGCAGTTGTACAATCCTTAAGATATACATTTAGTTTAGTAAATTGTTAGGTATTTACTTGCCTCACATCAATATATTTTGATCACAAATATAATTGATTTATGTCGATATAAAATAGAGATGATTATGGTTTTCAAAATACAAGAAAAAACATTATTATGCTAATAGTACTGTCGCTCTTTGGGTCCATTCACTAATCTTATCCAATCCTACCCATTGATAATATGGTCAACTACAAAATATTCTTATTAAGTAAAAGATATGAATTGTCCTCTAACATTTTTTAAAAAGTCCAAATTAGTAATTACAGTCATTTATGATATTTTGTTATATCTTAATATTTTTAAAATGATACCGGTAGTACCTTAAGTCTTAACAAAGTTAAGTTATTGGTAATTTCTAATATATAGGTCATCGATTTAGCTTATGTGATGTCACAATTAGGCAATTTGGACAAATAATTTTGTTAGACATTAGCTAAATATGTAATTTTTCTCTTAATATTTCGCAAAAGGTCCAAATAAGCACTTATTATTATTAGTATTACCATTTTTGCACCCTATTCGAGATAAAAAAGTACCATTTTAGCAAACATTAGAATATAAAGTGGTACTAGAGATAATAGTAAAAACTTATTTACTATGAAATGTTGAGGTGCAAATAATACCTTTGGCCATTCTTATTATTGTTAAGTTGGGCATTGCGTAATAGTGTGTTGAAAAGATTATTGAATAATATTCAAAGAGCCACATTTTCCTTTCCATTGTAATGATTCTTATCTTTTAAAAATTTATAGGGATTGATAGTTTATAATCAATTTTTACCATTTTTAGGAAATAAGCTAATCTTGTTGAACATACATACTAAAGCTATGAAAGTTATATTGGTTGGTTATGACATTAAATATTTGATATTGAGACATGTTGATTTTTTATTTAATGCTCATTGTTTGTTACCTAAAATCCAAAATTTGGTATCATATAACCATCATAAGTTTTCAAGCTATATTTTATCTCATTTTCCTCATCTTCTTATGTTTTCGTCAAGTTTTACACTCAATTTTTAGAAAACTCAAATTAAATCATTTTTGGGGGCATAAACTACTCATATATCAATTATACAAGTGTTTACATATGTTTTGAGCAAGATTTTTCAAGCAAAAAAGGTAAAAAATATAGGTTTCTCGAACCTTTAACAATGGTTTCAATTTTTTGTTTTTAAATCTCCTTTTTGAGCAAATTTTTGTCTAAATTAATGTCATGAATCTCTTAATTTTAGAAGAGGAGCAAAATTCCTTTAAGATCACCGAAAATTGCTTCCTCAATGATGAGATATAATCAAGTTAGGGAATAAGTCATATGACTCATTTGGAGGTTTACAAATAAGATATTTATAATTTTACAATTATTGAGTATTTTAGTTTTATCACTATTGAGTATTTACAATTTTAGCACTATCTCATATTTATAGTTTTGTCATTACTACAATTTATAGTTTTGCCACCATTATATATATGCTAATGTTATGTAGCATTTTAATTTTGTTAAATTTGTAATCTTATTTAGATATAATTCAATATTATGTGCTTATGAACTTACCTCCTGTAAGTATAGGAATTTTATTATTTTTATTGATATTATTTTCTCCTAGTGTTGATAAAATTTTCTCCTAATAGCTATATAGGAAATTAAATTATCTTATTGATAAGTTTATAGTTTCGTAGGATGCTTATATTATAAAGGAGATGATCATCATTCTTGCTAAGAAGGAGAATGAAATGAAGAAATGAGGGGCAAAAAGCATGGTAATGGTTACAAGCCAAAATTATACTTGTTAGAAAAGGAAGCCTCTACCAAAGAATATCAATAATAATAATCCTTTCAAGAAACATAATATGCATAACAAAGGAAATGGACAAGGAGTGACCTTAGTTTCTAGTGCTCCCAAGAATGAGGGATTAAAAGAAAAATGCAATTACTACCAGAAATTTAGGCATAAGAAGGCAGATTATAGGAAGCTTAAGATTATACTAGAAAAGAAAGGTAATCTTTGACTGATATTATCGATATGCCTTCTAATACTTAGTAGTTAAACATTGGTGCAATAATTTATATCATCAATTGCTTACAAGATATAACAAACTGAAAGAAGCTAACTGGTATAGAGCAACATGTACATATGGGAGATGGTACAAAAATCAAAGTTAACTTTTTGGAGATAATCTAACTACAACTTACCATAAAACATCTTATAGTTACATGAAATTGCATACGTACCATCAATTACGAGGAGTTTAGTTCTTGTATCCATTTTGGACAAAACTAGCTATAATTTCCTTTTGGAACTAGAAAAGTAACTTTGTACATGGATTTATTGATAGTAATCTTTACAAGCTTAGTGGATGTGTCACTTCTTACCTCTTATTCTTCTTCTTCTTCTTCTTCTTTTAATAATATTTATCCCACAAAGAGGTTGAGGTTAAATGAAAAATCATCAATTTTATAGAGCAAAAGATTGAGTCATATTTCTAGAAAAATAATGGAAAGATTCATGAAGGATAAGATTTTATAAGAACTTGATTTTTCATATTTTAACTTTTATGTTAACCGTATAAAAGGAAACAAAAGATTGAGTCATATTTCTAGAAAAATAATGGAAAGATTCATGAAGAATAAGATTTTATAAGAACTTGATTTTTCATATTTTAACTTTTATGTTAACCGTATAAAAGGAAAATTAACTACCAAGATTAGAAATACTACAGTCAACAAATGCATATAACTACTTAGGTTAATTTATACCAATATTTATAAGCCTTTTACTCCTCTAGCTATGGGTAGTTATAAGTACTTAATCACTTTTATTGATGACTTTTACTGTTATGGTTTTATTGAGCTTGTTTCTAAGAAGTTTGATTCTTTGAAAGCATTAAAAGCCTTCAAATTAAAAGTGGAACTTTAATAAGGGAAAATAATTAAAATGGTTCATTCTGATAGACGTGGTGAGTATTTTACAAGATATGCTAAGACATGACACAATCTTGGACTATTTGTAAGGTATCTACAAAACTATGTTATTCATGCTCAATACACAATGCTTCTTACAACTTAATAAAATGAGTTGTAAAAAGAAGAAATCACACACTTATTGATATAGAGAGATGTATGTTAGTGGAATCTTCCTTGTTAAATTTTCTATGAGGTGATATTTTGATAATAACATTTTATATTTTGAATTAAGTTCCAATTAAGTATATCCCTAAGAATCCTTACGAGTTATAATCATAGAGGAAACCCACATTATGTCACCTCCATATTTGCGGTTACAAAATAGGAGTGAGACCCTGCAATATATAATTTAAGAAACTTGATCCTAAGGCAATTATTGGCTACTTTATTAGTTATTATGTGGACTAAACGGTTCCAAATTCAGTCTGTCAGATACCATCAGGGTCATTGAATCAAATTAGGTTATCTATTTTAAAGATTAAACTAGTACAGGCTAGGGGCCTAAAAAAGTTATGTTCAAATAAAACTTAATTATTGTCCTTGTGCCTATCATTTTTGCTCTCATAGTTAACCTTATAGTTGACCAATATTCAATAGTCATTCAAGATAAACGCATTGAGCAAGTATCAAGGGAAGCTCCAGATCCACTTATAAAAGATATGCCTTTAAGAAGCGTAGAAAGGGTAAGACCTACAATCCCTAATGACTATATTATATGGTTATAAAAATGATGAGTATGACATTGGTGACATCTACAATTTTTCAATAGATGCTTTGAATGCTGAGATCAACTCTATGTCATAAAATAAAGTATGGAGCTTGGATGTGTTGCCAAAAGACTATAGGCTTACTGGATGTTAATGGTATTCAAGAGCAAATGTGATGCCAAAGTTTAAATACAGAGATATAAAGTGAGACTAGTAGCTAAAAACTATAGCAATAAAAAAATTTTGGCTATAAAAGACTCCTATTGTGCTTTCAATAAGGAATCTTTTCTAAAAATTGTGGCAACTCATTTGACCTAAAGCTTTACCAAATAGACGTAGTTTAACTTTCTTAAATGGATACTTAAGTGAAGATGTCTACACAGTTTAACTTATTGGTTTTAAGGTAGTTAGGAAAGAAAACATAAATTATAAGCTTTAGAAGGAAATTTATAGGTTAAAACAAGCTTCAAGATAGAGGTGTCTTATGTCTAATAAAACTGTTACAGATAACGACTTGAAGGAAAATATTATTGTCCAATGTATATACATGAAGGTCATTGAGCAAGTAGATATTTACACGTTATATTTCTTTCTACTAATGAAATTGGTCTATTAACTAAGACAAAACAAATATTATTTATCCATTTTAACATGAAGGAACTTGGCAAAGCATTGTATGTTTTAGGCATATAAATTCTTCATGATAAGGCCAATGGTATACTCAGATTGTTTAAAAAGACCTGCATCATCATATCTTAAAGATTTTTAATATGTAGCCTTTTTCTTCTATAAAGACTCTAGTTGTAAAAGGTGATAAGTCTTCCAAAGCCTAATGTCCTTAAAGTGATGTTGATATAGATTAAATGAAAGAAGTCTTTTGTGCTTTTATTTTTAGCAGCTTAATGTATAATCAAGTGTGTAAACATTTTATATTTCCTTTGCAATTTATGTTCTTAGTATATATTTGAGTGATTGTACACAAATTTATCAAAAAACAACTGAAAAAAATCTTGAGGTATCTTCTCGGTACCAAGGATTTTATATTGACATATCGACATGTTGACACTCTTAAAGTGTTTATTTTCAATAACTCTAATTTTTTCATGTTGTATCGATGATAAGAATTATATTTTGTGTACATATTTCTTATTTCTTCTTCAATCATCAAGGTAATGTATGTGACATTTTGTGAGGTTACTTGTCATGTAATATGATTGTGAAATTCATATCAACATTGGAAGTTCCAAAATCCATTTTGAGGCAATTATTGTATTAAGACAAATCCACAATTATTTTCTTATCTCAAAATATTAAGAACTCTTCTCTCTTATTACAATTATGCATATACCCTTCAAGAAACATGTTTGGAGACACTAACTAAAAGCCTACCTATTTGTATATACACACCCTATATAAGACACTTAGGAGACCTTTTTTTTCCTTTATTTCAGTGGAAGTTTTTGTTTTATATATGTCGGATGAGGGATGCTTAGATTTTGTATTGTTACTATTTATAACATTTCACAATTCTATATTCCTAATAAGTAACAAATTGGTGATATTAATTATGTTGAATCTATATTTATGTTGTTGTCATACTTTCACATTACTAGTGATTAACTATATATAATTATTAGTGTTAAGCTCAGCCCCAGATCCAATTTGACAGAGCTTTAGACTAGGCTTATATTTTCTTAAAAAATTTAGGCTTTAGGTCGAGTTTTGGCTTTAATAACCTAAACTGGAGCCTGAATTAAAGCCTAAAAATTCGAACAAAATGATGATGTTTTAAGTAATATAAATTATTTCTATATTTTAATTAGAAAAATAAAAATTTAGGTCAGATTGGGCTTAGGCTGTGTGCCACAAGCTTGGGCCCGAGTAGAATTTTTTGAGTCAAGCTTGGACTTAGGCAGGCCCGACCAAGCCTAACCCTTTGCTAAGCCCATATATAACTAATGCATCCTATTAGTGTGTTACTATTAGTTTGGCTATACATAGTATTGTGAGTGCATTATGGTATGATTATGTAGTATAAATAGGAGGATGTCAGATTAATTAATATGGACTAGTATAATCTTGTGAAAATTAACGTCTCAATTATGTGTATTTAGGCCATATGTAGAATGAACATTATATTACTAACCATAATATTGGCCCTTACATCCATTTTTCAATCTTATCCAAGCCTACGAGTTTGTGACTCATCATAAAATATATTTTAAGCTAATTAATATATTATTGCTCATTGTCAAGTTGGATACTGTTTCGTAGTGTGTGGAAGAGTTTGTTTAATAGGATTCAAAGAGCATTAGTTTTTCTCTCCATTGTGTTGGTTTTATCTTACAACAATTTTTTTGGGATCTATGGCTTAGAATCAGTTTTCACCATCTTTCAAAGGTAAGCTTTCTAATCTTATTAGATATACATACTTCAAAACTATGAACGCTATATTGGTTAGTTTTAGGAATGAATGTTTGAATGTATATTGAGATATTGTGATTTTTTATTTAATAATTATTATTGTTACCTAAACTCCAACAAATTAAAGGTTTTTTTCTACATCTAATTTAAATGAAATTTTTATCAACCCAAAATGGAAAAAGGAGGGAGGGAGGTTGAACATATTAACAGACTCAAATTATTCATTTGGATGTTTTGTAGTTGGACTATGTGAACATTTAGAGACTGAAATTTATATGAATTTATGGACCTAATTGATATATGTCAACATAATATTAATAATAAATGATTTTTGTCTTAGTTACTAATACTGATTAGTGTAAAAAGGGATGAATGCCTAAACTAAAAAAATGAAAAAAAAAAGGAAATGCTTGTCTATCAACATAATTAAGTTTAATCAAAAAGAAAAAAGACTAATTTTTCATGCATCTAATGTAATAAAAACAAAACTTATGTTAATTATCTTTTATATCCCTCCTTAAAAATAAAAGTAATCATCCATTATTAAACATGTCTTGCCATTTAACTTATTTATTATAATTAAAAGAGCAAATTAAAATTTAGAAGTTTTTTATGCCATTAGTTATACGCCACTATGTGAGACTTTTAGTGATTATTATTAACTTGAAAATTATAAGTAATGGTAATTTAACTTCTAAAAATAAATCAAAATTTAAATGGAGAGTATGAAATTGAAGAAATTATAAGTTTGAGATGTGATGTTTATAACTTTGGTGTTATTTCAATAGAATCCTTTACAAGTAGTAAACCAACAAATGAAACATTTGATCTATAATTGATGTCATAGTCGCACCTTAACAAGGTTTGGGGTGGACCACGTAATGTTTAACCCAGTATTGAGGTGTCAAGATAACCCTATAAGTGCACGTTACTTAACCTATTCACATGTTTTATCCATCTAATCATCATTCATTAACAATACATTTTAAGTCGAAATAGGCATAATTCATTCATTCATCATAATAGACTATATGTAATCCCATCATTCACTACATAGTTTAATAACATAATAGTAATAAATAATAATTTATTCTATAAGTTCATAACCACACCAATGCCCCCGGTATCTATATTAACATCCAAAGACGCACTGTTCTAAAAATATAAGAAAAACAAAAACAATTGGACAACTTTGGTTGACATTGTCTAGATCTCACTCACGCTTATTACTGTCACTACTAGCTAGTTAACTCATGAACCTTTTTTCCTTGGCAGGGGGTAATGAAAACATATGAGGATTACACTCAGTGAAGGAAACATTTTACCAGTGAGTGATCATGCATCAAATTTTGTTTTCATTTCAAAAAACCATTTTGTCCTCTCTGCTAGGTAAGGATAAAGCTATTTACTATTGGAACTCCCCAGATTTCGCACCTCATCGGAACTTCAACTGGGTGTTGATTATGATGATGATGATTTAAAAACCATTTGGTTTATAAAATGATGATAAAAATATTCATAAGTTTTCTATCTATGTTCACACATAGCCATACATAATTGATATTTTACAATACTCCAACATAACTATTTCCCGTATTAAGGCATAACGTTGATTGTCACATTTTATATCAAGTTTAAGCAAGATCTTTATTCTTGAACCAAGCATCGTCACAGTCACTAAGGAACAATTTCATTAATCATCATAATCATCATCCACTTAAGAAGATATCATTTCTTTGAACAAACAACATTATATCAAGCATAAAGCATACATGTATCTCAATTTCTTTACACATGCCTTTCATCAAATGTTTATTCATTTCCATTAACTCTTTAACATAAGGATCCCTATTTTGTTGCATTAGTAACTTCACTTAGGTCTATTACCTAAGCCACCTCACTTAGATCTATTGCCTAAGCCACCTCACTTAGGTCTAGTCTAAGAAAATTTGCCTAAGTCACCTCATGTATGTCTGTTACCTAAGCCACCTTTGTTAGGTCTATTCTAAAGTAATTTGCCTAAGTCACTTCACTTAATTTTATAGCTATAATTTCTCACTTATATGTTTAAATACCCTCACTTAGGTTTCTAATTCTTTTTTATTTAATCAATCTATTTATTAGCATATTTTTATGGAGCAAACTCATTTTCTCACTTCACTACGCATTTTTAAACAAATAAACTAATTTGCACTTTAGCAATAAGTTCAAGACACAAGTCATAAAATTTCAACATAACGTAATTTTGAAGGCATTATTCCTACATAACAATATTAAAAACTGAAGAAATTTCATGTGAGTATTCACATCTTTCTTACACCAACTATTTCAATCAATTCTCTCAATTTATATAACCAACCTTTTTACATGACATTTACAATGACTTACCACAATCACAAAAGTAGTAAATGGTTCACAATACAAAAAATTTTACTTACAAAGCCACAAATTTCAATAAGCATGACTTGTAAATTTTGTACACTTATTATTAACATATATATGTACAATTTTCATGTTGAACACTGTCTCAAATTCAATACAGTCTTTGAAATTAGCTTCTAAAAAATAGAACATATCTAATGTTATAACACCTTAAACAACCTATAATAAAACAACTATATCTCTCAAACTATTACGAAGTTAACTAAAACATTTAATAAACAACTGCAAACATATAAACTTACAACTTTCATGTTTTAACCAACTTTTAAATCAATTTTCTATGCTCTAAAATTATAAGTATAATCCCAAACTGAACTTTAGTTATGCTAGATAGCCCATTTTTTGATATTTGACCATATCTCCTACCCTATAAAATCTGAGAAATTGCCTTTTTATGATAATAAATTAGATATGGATATATGCAATTTTTAGGTCATAAACTTTATTAGATTCTCAACTCTTGAAATAATTATAACAAAACAAATTAGTAATTCTTATCTAAAATAGTATAATTATTAACTTATATCTCACAAACTTCACCACATTTCCTCAAATCCTTTTATAGTCATTTAAAACGCATATATACCTTCAACTTTATGCTTCATTAAATTCTACTTTTATTATCCTAAAATTAAAGGTGAAAAACATAGTAGTTTTACACCTATACCAAGACATACCTTTCTATATTTTCATTTTACCAACCATTTTCCTACCCAAAACCTACATACAAATAGCCATATAAACACAATAATTTAACAAACTTTCATTCATAAAAACCATTAAAAATTTAGATTTCCAAAAGGTTTTGAAAGGGATTTATTTCACTCACTCTTTTCGTAAAGATTTGCCCTTTTTTCTTCCACCAAAATTTTCTTCTTGTTTTCTTGAAATTCTTCACAAAAATTACAGAATAAAATCTAGAAATTTTGTTCCCAAAGCGTGGTCTTCTTCTTCTTCTCCTTCTTAGTCACTCTCTCTGTCTCTCTCTCATGCACTCTCTCTCTCTTTCTGTCTCTCTCTCTCTCTCTCTCTTTTAAACACACACACACACACACACACACATACACACACACCCTAAACTCACTTTTTTACTCATTTTCAAATCCTAGCTGATCAAAATTTAAAAATTTCAGCCATGTCCCAAACTAGGAAATCTCAACTATGCCCGTAATGAGCCTTCTTCAGTTATTTCACTCTATTTTCTTATTTGTCCATCCACATTTTACTTTTTATTTTTATTTTTAATATATCCACTTATTTTAAAACCTAATTATCATACTAATCATCTCAAAATAATTTTCCTCCAATAATTACAATTAGTTTACATATAATACATTTTTCTTCAATTTATTCACTAACATCAATTATTCTTAGCTTTTCTTCAAAAATTCTAAGTCACCAAATTTATCCTCTAGCTTCCACCAGTTAATCATAAAATATCTCCTCATTAAACTTTTTTGAGCAAGAAAAATAAAAATTCCTCTTCTAAGCACCAAAACAGAAAACACTTAAAAATCTAAGTTCAAGAATAAAAAAAATAAGAAAATGCACACTATATGAGAAAATATAAAATAATGGGACTAAATAATAATTAAGAAAAACAGGTATGACAATTCAACATAAAGAATTAGTCAATAATTGAAGTTATCAATTCCAATTTATTTAAAACAGATGAAAAATAGCTGACCCTCATCTTTTAGAGTTAGGTAGGAGATTTTGTGAAGATATTCTAAAAGAAAGGATTTATATGAATGATGTTGTTATAATCTTAAAAAATATAAAAATAGAAGTCCTTAAACAAATCATTTTTGTGTTTATGTAAACTTTACCCTAACAAATGCAAAAAACAATTTCAAGAAAAAGAAGTTAACAAAGTCTATTTGATATTTGATCTCTCCATTGACTAGTAGAATGAAGGTACACTTGAAAGAAGGATGAGATTATTCTAAAAATTGCTTTGTATTGCACCATTTACATTATCTAGAGGAAAAGAAATAATAGATTATACAGAGGTGAAGAGGGGGATCCTCTAATGTTGGGGGCTTTATTGTCAACTAGATCAGGGAAACTCTACAGGCTCATGATACTTAATCCAAGATCAATTAAAGAATGAAAAGTCTATGAAAGATCTAAGTTTTGTGAATTGTATTTGAGCTAGAATATTTGCTTAGTAAGGATTGTATGGCTTAATGCCAAGCTTGTTCTCTTGTCATTGTACTTTGTTTAACCTCAACTAAGTTACCAAAATTGTTGAGCCCCCGCCTTTTGTGAGATACGTGGCCGACATCCTAAGTGACATATGTACGCGCATTACACAAGGGTGGAGTGCCCTAACCAGGACAAACCTTAACCTGAAACTTCATCTTGATCACTGCTTACCATCTCGTCCCACGACTTGCACTTGGTCTTAGTCTTTAACTGATTCTTGATCCTTGATTTCGTGAAGTCTGTGTTTAATTCCAAGTAAGTGATGGTTCAATAATACTGACTTAACTTCTTCTTTATATCATCTTTGGTTAGCCCATCGTCTGTGTTTACTTATTGTCGAAGTTCTATCGTCTGGGTTTTATCGTCTATAGTTGACTTTCTTCATCTGGGTTGACCCCTCTCCTATCGTCTGTCTTTTTATTGTCTGTCTTATGACGTGTCTTCACAGACGATTCCTTGCGTCTATGTTATGACGTGTCGTCTGTGTTCTTTGCGTCTGTGTGTGACGTCAGCACAGACGATCCCTTGCGTCTATATTTTGTGTGTTTGTCTTCCTTTGCGTCTATGTGTGACGTCAGCACAGACGATCCCTTGGTTCTGTGCTTCGTGTGTCTGTCTTCCTTTACATTTGTGTGTGACGTCAGCACAGACGATACCCTTCCTCTATATCTTCCTTTGCGTCTGTATTGTGACGTCAGCACAGATGATTCCTTTCATCTGTGTTCTTCTTTTGTGTCTGCCTTACTGAATGTAGACTTAACTCCTTCCAGACACCCTCATTCATCCAAATCCA
>JANZXR010000002.1:36803738-36820915 GCA_027575705.1 Erythroxylum echinodendron
AGTCCATCTGGCATTTTTCCGAAGATATTGCAGTTGGATGCATCTATATTTTCGAAAGTGGTTGAGAGGTTTCCAATAGAAGGTGGGAAGACTCCAGTAAGATTATTCCCATTTATTAGCAATACTCTCATATGTCTGCAACTTGTCAAAGATGTCATGAAGTTCAACTCAGGAACCGACTGGTCATGTGTCAGATGGTTAATGCCGAGGCCAATATACTCCAGAAATTCAAGGTTACCAAAGGTCATTGGTATGGAACCAGTTAACAAATTCTCACTCAGGTCTAAAAGAACAAGACTAGAAGCATTTGAGATAGATTTTGGAATTATACCATCAATTTGATTTCCTCCTAGAAGAAGATGTATAAGAACAGGGAGATGCAGCCCCAGATCAGATGGAAGATTGCCCGACAGGCCATTTCCAGCAAGCGAGAGGACTTTCAATGTGGAGCAGTTGAAGATACTTGTTGGGATTGGACCGCTTAGGCTGTTAACTGGCAATGTCAAGAGTTCCAGATACTGAAGATTACCTATCTCTGCTGGTATATTACCTGTCAAGATAGTAGCATTACGAAGTGATAGTGTCAATCTTGTGTATCCTCGGTTTAAGTTGCATGTATAATACGACATTTAGATACTGCCACTTGACATGAAAAAGCAATTCGCTGAAAAAACTTGCTTTGCCCAGTGGCCGTTAACTGATGTGATCTTTAAGAGTACATTAAAGTTAATAGCAGAGCTGATTTCTTGTTTTAAATTAGTGAGAGAATCAGAATAATCAAATATCTTTAACATAGTTATCGAGGGTTCAATTCCATGCATACAATCATATGACCAGAAAATGGTTACTGTTAAACACAGACCCTGCCTAGAAACAAAGATTAGAAAATGAGGTACTAAGACAATCTTAAGTACCTGTAAATCGGTTCAAACCAAAACGCAGTTGCCTTAACATTGTACAGTTTCCCATATCTCTTGGTACGCTTCCCTCAAAATCATTGCCATAGAGAAACATGCGCTCCAGATTCGGCAGTCGACGACAAAGATCCATTGGGAGAGTTCCATACATGCTGTTATTTGAAAATATAAACCTTTTTAAAGAAGATATGTTGAAGAGAGTGGAGGGGATTGAACCAGTTAAGTTGTTATCATTCACATGAAATTCGACCAAGTTATTAAGATTGCCAAGCTCCCATGGTATTTCGCCTGCAACGAACCAAAACCAAATGTGAAAGGGCAATCATTAGCTCCAAGAATGGAAAATGATAACCCCGTCCTGCTAATTCTTGTTGGTAAATTAGGATAAAAAAAGTATACAATCACAAAGTGAAAGGTATTCTAGTTACATTACAAGTAAAACTTTCTTTTATTTTTTATCCTAATTTATGAGGCTCCGAGCTTCAGGTTGGGCTCAAACTCGGGCTGCTTGAGTTCGATCTAGTCTGAAACTTAAAAATTATAAGAGGACGATATTGTTTTGAGTAAATGACATTATTATCGATTTTTTAATTTTAAAAACATAAAAGAAATCATGTTAAAGTGGACCGAGAGAGGGTCTGAGCAGAAGCTACAATATTAATTTTACAAATTAAGTTGAGAATACTTTGCCCATAATAGAATGTAATTCAAAGCAAGGGTAATTGAGGTGTTTAGTTCTGCTTTATATTATTTTTGTTGTGAGTTTTTATTTCTTAATTTTAGTTTATATTTTAAAAATAAAATTCAAAATTTTAAATTTAATATTAATGTAATTATATTTCATTATTAACAATTAAAAGCATTAAATAAAGTTAAAATAAACCAATAATATAACTAATTTTATATTAATATTTAATATAATATTCAGTGATAAATATAAATAGTAAATATATTTTATTTAATTTAAAAATAATCAATTTACAAATTTATATTTTATTTACAGACTAATATTTATTTATTGATATAATTTGTAAAATTAATATTGTGGCTTAGAACTAAATATTTAACGATAACAAATATTTCATAAATAAATAAATTTCTAAAATATCAAATATATTATCATATTTAAAAATAATTTGTTTTACAAAACAATTTTATTAAAATAATTAAGTTTTTTAAAATCATAATTATTAGTAATTAATATCAAAGAATTAAAATACATATTTAATCAATAAAAAATCATCTTATGTCAAAGAATGAATATTAATAATTAAAACCAAGTTATCCGATATTCATAAATTATGGAAAATAGAAACAAATTAAACCTAAAAATAGAAGATCAAAATTCAATTAAAAATTTTACTAAATTAAAATAAAAAACCAAAAATAAAGTGAAATAAAATTCAAACTAAAAATAAAAATGAATGAATAACAATTTCTTTATAAATAATTTTAGATAGATAAATTTGTATATAAAATATTAATTAATTATAAGATAAATTAAATAATTAAATTACAAATAATAATTTCTTTACTAATTAATATTAAATAATTATGTGTTATTTTTAACAATTAGTTAATATAGGGACACCCACAAGTTGGGAAAAAACAAAATTTAGAAATATCGATTGGTCGAAACGTCAGTGGAATTGCCTTAACAATACTCTTCCTTCCTACCAGAAAACTTACCAACAGACTGTCTTGAATATTACCTTGGAAGTAATTACGGCTAATATCGAACACCTCAAGCATGGTTACGTTGGCCAGCTTTCTTGGTATGTGTCCTCCGATTTCGTTTACGCGTACTTTCAGGACTCTTAGCTTCTTGCACCTCTCTATGCTCGTCGGAATTTGGCCAGATAGTTTATTAAATGGAATTACTAACTCTTCAAGCACTGGTAAGTTGTAGCATAGTTCCTGTGGGAGAATTCCTGACAGATTATTTGATCCCAGAGAGATGGCCTTCAGCGAAGATAAGCTGAAAACTGACGAGGGTATGGAACCTGTTAGCTTATTATCTGTCAGATTCAACAACCGCAGCTGGAATAGAGACCCGATCTCCTCAGGAATGTTTCCTCCGAATCCATTTCCTGCCAAGTTCATCCATTTCAGTCGTCGCAAATCACCCAGTTCAGGTGGTAATTCTCCACGAAAGCTATTGTTGCTTATGTCCAAAGCAACGAGGAATGAGAGGTTTCCAAGATACGGTGTGAGAGACCCAGCGAGACCCATGTTGGGAAGATACAAGGCCGTGACTCTCCCATGGCGAGGACTGCAAGAGACACCGAACCATTCGCAAAAGGAGGTGGCAGCGGACCAGTTAGTGGACAGGATGTTATCAGCACGACTTGTCTGAATTGCAGATTTAAACGCAAGGAGAGCTGTTTCATCTGTTTTCAGAGAAAGTCGGCTGACAATGGCGAGACAGAGAGAGCAATAGAATAGGAAAAGGAATGCTCTAAAGAGGCAATCATTTGGCATGGTGACGGCTCACGAGGGAAAGACTGTCTTAATTCAGAAATCTTCGTTATTAATAATAGCTTAGGAGAATGTAAGTTCCATAGAGTTTTCTGCTGCTTGATAGTTGCTGGGAACACGAAACATAGATTAGGCTGGCATTACTCGTATTCATTATTCAACAAAGAGTTGAAAATGGTACAATAATTTAGGAAAGGTTAAATTATAATATATCTAGATCTCAGTCTCTATAAGTCTAACTTAAAGAAAGAAGCGTTTCAATACAATTCATAAGAATCGCAGAGTTCCTATATAAAAGAGGAAAAATGATTCTCGTTAATCCTTCGTATCAATTCCTTAGTTAATGTCCAACAACCAAATATCGAAATCCATCTGTAGACAGTTCACAACGTAAATTTTGCACTTTTTATGAGGCTGAGCTTTAATTCTGTCAATTCAGATGGGCTTTGACTTCCAAGAGTAAAGGATTTGTTTACAAAATTCCGGGTTTGCCTGCTCGACAATAGAATCTCAGACCAACTTCATGTTCAATTCAGATAGGCTGGTTACATGTGAGAAAAAGATTTTCTAAGTCTGATTGGATTCAATTCAATTTCATCTTTCCCTTTTTAATTAAATATAATGCTTATGAAATATGGAGGAAGAAGAACTAGTTACCTAATATTATGTTTATTTACATCAACTAGTAATTCCAATAATGTTGTAATTTTGTGGCATGCTAAACTATATCACATTGGTTAAAATTGAATAAATTGACTAGCTAAAAAAGGTCTCTTAGGTGATTTATATCAAGTGGATTTACCTATTTGTGAATATTATCTAACCGATAAAATGGCAAAAAAGTCCTTTGAAAATGGAACAAAAGCTTCCTATGCTTTGTAATTAATTCATTATGTCATATTTTGTCCAAGAGGGCACAATGTGGGGCTACTCAGTATGGTCAAGTATACTTAAGTTCTCTAAAATCTAAAGGATTAAATTGTTTCAAAAAGTATATAATTTTGGTTAAGGATTAATTAAATAAGAAAATAAAAGCACTAAGACTGATTAAGGATAAGAATACTTGTTTGATAAGTTCAAGATGTTATGCAATGAAAAAGAAATCGAAAGACAATTAGCCATTCCTTAAACCCCACATTAAAATGATATTATGAAAAGATGTAATAGAAACCTACTAGAAATAGTTAGGTTTGAACTGACACAAGTAAATTTACTAATCACCTATTGGAGTGATGCATTGCTCACAACTATTTATGTATTTAATCGAGAAACCATAAAATTACTTATGAATATTATTTATGAATTGTGGATAGATAGAAAACCTGACACGAAAAATCTAAGACCATATGGATGCGATGCTAACATTTATAATTTATCTCACAAATATGGGTTACTAGGCCCAAGAGGATGTAAAGTGGTGATGTGATTTAGTTTTAACCGCAAGTGCATAGTGTAGCTATAACTAGCATTGGTGAGTACGAGTTTATTCCACAAGGACTAAAATTACTAGTACTTACTATATTTCTGTTATGTAGTCTAACAAATTATGGTGCTTATGATTAATCAAATTATGTCGTTTAACCGTAAGCACATGGTGTAGCTATAGCTAGCACTGGTGAGTACGAGTTTATCCCACAAGGACTAACATTTCTAGTACTTACTATATTTCTATTATGTAGTCTAACAAATTATGGTTATGATTAATCAAATTCAAAATTAAAACAATAAATCTACTCAATTGACTAATTAGAATGAAGATTAAACAAAGAAACAATCAAATAAGGCAATGGTACATGGATTTTGTAGTCCCTTAGGACTTCTTAATCAATTATGATTTCGTTACTCAATTTAATCTATAGTTTATTGGGCCATGAAAAGTCCCCAATTAGGCTAATATCTTTCTTAAGATTAATAACACCTAACCCTAAATTGATTAATTGAAATCTTTTTCTTATTAAAACTTTTAGAATTGCATTAATTGATTTGTGAATTTCAATATCAGGTTTGACTCTAATCTAGATGATTTATGTCTTCATATTTTTAGGTTTGAATGCAACTTCTTTCAATTATGCTAGAACTTTTCACACATCAGATTTCCCAATCTCAATGGAATAAGATCATACATAAATCAACACGCTTACAATATTAATTCAAGAATAATTAAGAAAACATAATTGAATCTCAATAAAACTAAAAAAAGAATAAAATAAAATAAAATCAATAAAAGGCTATCCTAGGTTCATCTAATCTAAATGTTGATAAAGGTTTAGTTCCTAATCATAGAAGATATAGCATCAAAACTAAAGGAAAACCAGAAAATCAAAAGAAATGTGATGAAATCCCTTTTAATCTTCATGAAATCTATTTTCGATTGATGGTAATCAACTCCAAATATTTTTCTTTTCTTTTTTTTCATTCTCTCTATCATCTTAAGTTATCAATTTGTATTTTCTCGAGCCTCCCTTTAGCCTCTCTCTTTTTCTCTTAGTTTGCCCTTTTATAGCTTAAAATTTAGGATTTCTAGAGTGGAAATGATCACCCACACAACTGTTTATATGACTGTGTCCCTTAATCTCACTTTAATTCTTCAAAAATTACTAAAGAACATGGTTTGACAAAGTTGTGCCACTCAATGATAGTTTCAATCCGTTAATTTTCTGACTCGATTCCATCTTATTTTCACTACTTTCGACCCATAAAGGCAATTAAAACCTCAAAACATAATGTGAATGAATTAAATACCAAAAACAATATAAAAATCTCAAATAAACAAACAAAGTGTACTAGATATCATATTAGAATTATAGTATATTAAGTATTTATCAAACTCCCCCACATTTAAGTATTTTCTTGTTCTTAAGCAAATCAATTTCAGTACTCTCAACGTAATAAGAAACAAGTCAAGAAAAGCATTAAACAAATCAAATATCCATTAAGTTTCTCTATTATTCATTTAATCACAAAGTTCATTGAATTATAAATCACTTTTACTTGCATTAAATTATAAATCAATCTATTTCACTCCATAATTCTTTAAATTTCAACTTAATTCACACTATCCCACTTAATATATAAAGTAAACATATAAAAGCAAAAAGCTAGGTGACTTTTCAGTAGAGATGAAGAATCTGAAGATAGAGAAGACGCTAGAGGTGAACAATTATCATCCAAGGCTCTATCCAGAAGAACCTCACGTGAAGGAACCCTATGTGCCACCAAAAAGTCATAATTTTTTCACGTGAGGAAATATGGAGTCGAGGCAGCGACCCTAAACCAAGGCACTTCTTGGGAGGCAACCCACGGAAGTAAATTTCTTTTCTTTATATTTCGACATTACTTTTTATTTTCATGTGTGTTTCTATGTTAGTTTATTTCTTGCTTGTTTTTAAGTTTTCAATCAAAATAATAGAAATAATAAAACAAGTTAAACAAACATTTTCTCATTTTCTATTACTTCTAGGACTATATAGTCGTGATTAGAGAATGAGTTGACTAGAGAATTTGATAGCAACTTTAGCATGTACTTTTATTTTTGTGATTGGTCGATGTGCATTATCTTTAGAGGAGCAGTGACTAATGGTAGACAAAGCCAGTGAGATTTTGAGTCTTATTAAACTGACACATTTATACCAGTCTCATTTTATTTTGATAATGTGTGACCTTTATGACATGTACACCCTGATTTTGCCTTGAATTTTTATTCGAGACCACATTTTTATCACATACATTAACATGGATATGATTAAGTATTCTTTGCTTTTTCGAATTACATTAGCTAAATAGTGTACCCCATTAACATGATTTTTGGGCCTTGTTAGCCTTTCTTTTTGTATCAACTACATTACATGCTTTATACTTAACCACATGTCCTACCCAAGCCATAAAGCTAGTAGAACATTTGTGATTGTTGAGTTTGTAGATGTACAAAATTCAAAATGTGAGGGTGTACATATGTGTAGATTGGCTATAATGATTGAGATGTTTTTTTATGTATTATTAGTAGAATTCCCATGTTAATGTAGTTTCTTTTAATATTTATTAAAAAAGGTGAAAAGAAAGAAAGAATAGAGAAAAGAAAAAGAAAAAGAAAAGAATTAAAAAAGTTTAAATAAATGCATCAAGGAGGAAGTGCATAAGTGGTTTGCAAGGTTATTCATACTTAATGCATCCTCCTAAAGTTGTATTGAATGAGTTATTTAAGTATGTTGAACATTAGATAGATGTTGGCTTGGAAGGGTCACTCTTTGTGGTTTCAATGTATTGTCATCAATTGTATGAGTGATCCCTTCATATTAGTTCATGTGGTTTGTGTACGAGAGCTCGAGTTTGAGTTATGAAACTTGTTTTTGCACTTATCATAGTTGATGTACACAATTGTGAGTAAATGTTGGTTTTTGCACTTTATAGTATATTGAGTATTACTTTTGTTTCACTAGCTTTGATGACTTTCATGCTACTTGACCCAAATATATCTCACCTCATTTTTTCCCACATTACAACCTTGAAAAGTGCTTTGATCCATGATTTTGCATGTGAATATTAGTGGTGGAGAAATGATATGATATATAAAGTTGTGAAATGACATGATCATGAATGGTGTTGAGTGTACCTATGGATATATTTTAGTTAAGCATATTTTTTGAGTCTACTATTAGATTTTAGTTTTTGAAGATGATGAATGCTGATTGATTATAAGTAAAAGCTTGGAATGTTGACTTCTTGCTATAATTTTTGAAAGTCATTCATATTTACTTATAAATTATATATTCTTGGAACATATGAGAATTGAGTAGATAGTTTTGGATCTTTGAGCTTAATTTTAATATTTTGCCTGAAGATTGCCAAAAGTTAAGTGTAGGGGAAATTGATAATTGCTTAACTGATTATGAAATTACTCCATAATACTTAGCGATTAATGACATAAAATTGCTTAAGATACTTACTTTAACTTGTATGTGATTTTATGCACAATTCGGAAGTAAAGAAGTTAAAGTGAGTTGAAAGTATAATATTTGGCTCATCTTTTGAAGACTAATATTCATTTGTTTTTACGAAATAAGAAGAAGAAAATTAAAAGACGTGAAGAAAATAAAAAAACTGTAATCAAGAAGTAGAAAACTTGGACAGCCGTGCATGTTTTTGCATGGGCCATGCTGAACATGAATTTGGAAGGTGGAGAATGTAAGAAGAAAGCAAGCAACGTGGGCGTTTCAGTAGCAAGATGAAGCAAAACGACAACAAGAGAAGCGTTACACGGCAGCAGCAGCCAACAGCCCAAAACGCAGCGTAGTAGGAGAAGACAAGAAGAGTAGCAAGACAGAGCAGCACAGATGGGAAGTAGCAGCACGCCAAAACGACTGCGCAATGATGAACTGGGAAAATGAAACGCAAACGTATGCGTTAAACGCAAACTTGTTTGCGTTTAGCACATTAACACATATGTCTGCGTCTTGAAATGCAGACGTAGTAGATGCAAAGAAAACCCTCTGTGTGGGTTTTTAAAGTGAATAGTAAAGTGGGCCAAGAATTAAATTAGATAAATAGAAAGAGTAGCAGTAGCGTGAGACAGAGAGAAGGGAGACGCTGGAGAACGGCGGCAGGGGTTATTCAATGGAGGCTGAAGCATTTATTTTGGAGAGACTTATGAAAGGCTACACTATCCGACATTAGTTCGAAGGTAATATCGACATCGACAACTTGGATTAAATATATTTTACTTTTTTTTTTTCTTCGATTAGAAATTGATTATGTTATTTTATATTACTTGATTTGAGTTTTGTATATGGATAATCGTATTTTTGTTATTGTTCGGTTATTTATGTATGAAGCTATTGGGTATTATGAAAAGATGATTTTAATGCATTCATTAAATCGCTTATTTACAAAGTCATTGCCAGATTTTCGATATAGTTTGTAATTGTTATGTTGAAATTTATATGTAGCAACTAATGATTCATAATCATTAAGGATAAATTAAATGACGCATTGTACGTGGTTATTGCCTTGATTAATTAGTTTTCCTAATTCGTAATACTACTACCTAATTGAATCTATGAATCGTATCCTAGGTTATTTGGTAATTAGGTTTAATTAACGATCATATCTTAATTAAACACTACATAAGGAAAAACGTCGGGTTAATTATTAACCCACGATTAATAGTTGCTACGAGAAGTTTGAGATCAATAAATCAATGAGATATGTTTAATTAGAGTGTAGGCTGAGATTAAACTAAAAAATCGGGTTCCTACCAAATTCCCCACTTTTATTATTTTTCGCATGTTATTTTTAATTTGTTTTTATTAGTCTAGTTTTATTTTATTTTCTTATTTCCAAAACCCCCAAATCTAAACACCGATTAATTTCATTTCAACAATTTTACACACACTCTCTGTGGGATCGACTTAAACTCAGCACTGCTATAATAGTAATCTAGTTTTTATTTTGATAATTGTTACGACACGCTATCAATCATTTTTTATTGGTAAGTTACATAAGAAAAATTATATATTCAAAGATGGCCACTGTGTTAGTAAGAGAAATGAATATATTTATGATCAATTCATATTCAACAAGTTGTTGTGTACTCTATAAAAAAAAAAAACAAGAATCCTCTGACCTTGGAAATAACGAATTCATATGTAAGTAATTGGTTTCAGTAACGCATAAGATTAATTGATCATATTATCTATGTTTAAAATTTTTACAACATTAATAAGCTAAGATCATTCATTTAAAAGTTTTGCACTTGAAATTATGTGAACACTAAAGATTGAGTTTCAGGAAAGTTGTAGACTTTGTTGATGTTTAGTGACATAATTTTTTTTTTGGAATAAAATTGGGTATTCTCATTACTCAATCATAAGTTGATCAACAATAGAAGGAGGGGGAACATTCTCCCAAACTCCTAGGCCTGACAAGGAATGAGACCCAGTTGCTAACAAGTGAGCAACCGCATTCGCAGACCTATACACAAAACGGCATTCAACATTACCAATTTCACCAATTAAATGCTTACAATCTAAGATAATTAATCCAAGTGATGAGTCATCAATCTCCACCGAAGAGTTAACAGCATTAACAACCATTAGTGCATCTGATTCCACGATTAAATTGCTCCATTGTGCGTCTTTTATCCAGCTTAAAGCTTCTCTAAAAGCAAGTGCTTCTGCATGTAATGCGTCAAACTTCCCTTGTAGGAGTAAAGTCTTTGCCGATACAAATTGACCATCACTGTTCCTGCATACAAAACCAACTCCAGCTGCATTATTTTCTCCATAAACAGAAGCATCCACGTTCAGCATTAAAAATTTTGTTGGCGGCCGTGACCAAATTCTGTCTGCATTCTTGTCTGTTCCTTGCCTTGATGGTTTAAACTGATTGCTGTTCCACTCCCGCAATACACGATGAGCTAGCTGCATCACTCCAAACGGTGCAATAATCTGATGCTTCCATACCTTTTTGTTCCTTGCCGTCCAAATTGCCCAAAGGATCATAACTATTTCTTCCACGTCCTTTACCGAAGAACTTTGAAAAACATTTTCCACCCATAGCTTCTATGAATCAACTCCAGGAAATTGCCACCCAACACTTGTTAACATCCATATTGATCGGGCAAATGAACACTGCACAAAAAAATGTAGTAAAGAGTCCTCACTAGCATGGCACATAGGGCAAACAACTTCAACATCCACCCTCCTTTTCCGTAACAACTGTAAACATGGAACAATCTCCCGAATCAAACGCCAACCAAAATTTAAGATCTTTGGCGGAACACAACATCTCCACAATTTTTTCCACAAAGAACTAGAATTAGTAATTATCCCAACCCTTGACTCTTGTAGGTTACGGTAGGGACTCCTAATAGAGTATCTCCCTTTTCTCTCAAACTTCCAGCAGTGCTTATCATCCACCTGCAATTTTGGTAACATAATGGACAAGATTTCCAATCTATCACGGTCATTAAACAGTGATCGCAATAGATGGGCATTCCATCTGCCGTTTACAATCAAATCAGAAACTTTATAGCAATTAAACTCCGTCTGCATTACTGAGGTCACAAACGAGTTGCTAACATGAGGTAACCATGGCTCACTCCAAATTAGCGTCAAAGCCCCATCGTCAATACTCCTATATGTACCAGACTTTAGCAAATCATGAGTTTCCCATATACTCCTCCATAAATAGCTAGGATTAGAAGGCAAAAAAGCATAAAAAAATTAGAAGTAGGGAAATAACTTGCTTTCAAAAAACGAGTCACCAAAGCATTCGATCTTGAAATAATATTCCATCCCTATTTCCCCAACATCGCAATATTAAAATCATATAGCCTCTTAAACCCCATACCACCAAATCCTTTTGGATACTCCATACGTTCCTATGACAACCAATGAATGCCTTTTCTTGTAGTACCTCCCGATTCCCACCAAAATTTATTCATAATGTTCTCAATTTCGTAGCACAAAATCTTGGGTAACAGAAATAGACTCATGACATATGAAGGCATAGCTTGCAAAACCGTCTTTAATAAGATCTCCTTACCCGCCCTAGACAGCATTCCAGTCTTCCAAGAATTGAGCTTCTTCCAAATCCTGTCCTTCAGATAACCAAAAACCTCCCTTCTATTCCTACCAATGTGCGATGGAATTCCCAGGTAACACCCCAACGATTCTTTCTCCTCAACACCCAACACGTTGCAGATTGAAAGTCGCCTATCAACAGGAGTGTTTGCACTAAAAGTGATAGATGATTTGGCTAGATTAATCTCTTGCCCCGAAGCTTGTTCATATGCCAGCAATATATTCTTAACTATGCCTGCCTTCGACTCCTCCGCTTTAAGAAAAATCAAACTATCATCAGCAAAGAACAGGTAAGAGATTACTGGTCCTCCTCTGGATACCTGGCTTCCATGCAAAATGCCTAAGAAACTATAGCGCTGAATCATTCTAGATAATCCTTCCGCATAGAGAATAAAGATGTAAGGGGAGAGTGGATCTCCTTGCCGAAGCCCCCTGGTCGGTTTAATTGGCCCAATCTGTTTTCCATTTTGCAGAATCCAATAAGACACCATCGACAAGCATCGATAAATCAGGTTAACCCACACTGGGGAAAAACCAAACTTTGTAAGAATCTCTTTCACAAAACTCTATTCCATTCTATCATAAGCTTTACTGATGTCCATTTTTAACGCAGGGGAAAATTCCTTACCCCTAGTTCGTCGATTGAAGGCATGCATTATCTCAAAGGCCAAAATACTATTATCCTGAATACTTCTACCGGGGACAAAAGTGCTTTGACTTTCAGAAATTAAGCGGGGCAGAACTCTCTTCAATCTATTAGCAAGCATCTTTGTCATTACTTTGATAATAAAATTGCACAGCGCGATCGGAAGCAAATCACCCATAACTTCTGGCTCATTCTTCTTTGGAATATGTACTATAGCAGTTTCATTTATCTGTTGATATGTCTGAGCCGATCACTTCCCAGTATTGCTGGTAGAACCCAGGATTAAAACCATCAAGTCCGGGAGACTTATCCGGCTTCATAGAGAAGACCGCCTCCTTTACTTCATCATTTGTGTATGGCTGAAGTAACATATTATTGTCCTCTATAGAGACTAAAGAAGGAATACAATCCAGAACCACATCTGACCTACAATGTCTTGCCCGAAATAAGTCAGAAAAATAATTGAACATCACCTGTTTTAGATTAGTCCCCCAGGTTTTCCATTCACCGTTCTCGTCCTTTAGCTGCATTATCTGGTTCTTTTTCCTTCTAGCAGTAGCCGAATTATGGAAAAACTGTGTGTTCCTATCCCCCTCTCTCAACCAAAATGACTTGGCTCCTTGCTTCCAGTATATTTCTTGTTGCCTTAGAAGCTCATGACACCGATTCCTAGCATCATTAAAATGCTCAATATCACCCAGAGAGCGAGAACCTCATAAAGCAGCAATAGTATTCAACGAGACAGCCAAATCCCTTTTGAATTTCTTCTTAAAATCCTGTCCCCACTTTGCTAAAATTCTGGCACAGGCCTCCAACCTATCTATAACACATAAATGACTATATTCTGTCCAACCCTGCGCCACCATTTCACGGCAAGCCACCTCCCTACACCAGCTGTTTTCAAAAAGAAAACGCATAGACTGATCACGTGGAATAAATCAACGTATTTCCAAAGACACTGGAAGATGATCTGAAAAAGTAATCTGAAGAACCGACCCTGTAACATACGGAAAACGTGTCCGCCAATCATGATTAGTCAAAATTCTATCCAATTTCTCCTCAATAAAATTAGCACTACCCCTTCCATGCTCCCAAGTATACATATACCCCGAAAGATGATAATCAAATAAACCATAAATGGTTTATGTCTTAGTTATTATTATTGATTAGTGTTAAACCAAAAACAAGATGAAATACGTGTCGAGGAACCTAATTAAGCTTAATTAAGAAAAAGAAAAGGACAGTTTCTCATTAGGCCGAAACCTAAATTTTCATATTCTCCTAGGCTATTTGAATGCTCACTTAAGGGCACAGCTCATAAGTCTCTGCTGCCCACCCTTCCACCTCCACTTTGAGAACCGTGTGAATGGAGAGTGAGTTGAGCTTTCCTTAGCACTTTTCTAAACCTAAAAATTAGATGGAATTATAGCATCTAATAGAACTAAAAGCTACATTTGTGTTACTTAACCTTCATATCCCTCCTTAAAAATAAAAGTAGCCATCCTTCATCAAATACATCATCATTTAACTTCTTTAAGAAAGTTAAAAGAGCAAAAAAAAAGTTATAATTTTTTCCTACCATTTTTATACGACACTAGTTTAGACTTCTGATGATTATAATGAACTTCAAAATTATACGATTCAAGTAACAACAGCTTAACTTCTAAGGACAAGTCAAGTTCAAATGCAGAATATGAAATTGAAGGAGTCATTAACTTTGAGGTGTGATGTATATAGATAGCTTTGGTATCTTGTTAATGGAAACTTCTTCAAGAAGTATGGATGTCAATAGGTTAGGACGGGTCGTGACCCGGCCTATGGCCCGATAAGCCACGGGCGGGCTTACCTGGCTCGACCCACCATCTTTTTTTTAAAGGAAAAACTTCCAAAACGACGTTGTTTTGAAAATAATGGTTAGGTCAGGCTGGGCCGGCCCTTAGCCTAACCGTGACTAGGTTAACCTAGGACAAAATATTGGTCGGGCCAGTTTTGACATCCCTATCAAAAGGGAACCGATAAATGAAATGTTTGTTAGAGAATTGAGCTTAAAGAATTAACCAAACGATTCAAATTTGTTTATAATAGATGAAAAACAGTTCGCCTCCAACCTTTTTGAGTTGGCACTGAAATATTATTAAAAAAATTCAGAAAAGGGGATTGATATGGAAGTGTTTTAGAGATGGTTGGTCGACCCTACTTGACTTTTCTAGGATGCGGCCTAAATTCGTTCTAACCACCTAAAATATTGTTATTTAAGAGTTTTTCTTCAAAACAACATCATTTGTGGCAGGTAAGGATGGTAGTGGGTTTTAACCTAATTAACAACTGCACCACCTGACTCAAAAAATGGACATGGAGGCTAAAAAAATGGAGTTTAAATGATTTTAAATGGATGCTGAAAAATGGATGTGGATATGGACTTGGATATGGATCTAGTGATAACCCAAACCAATAGATACCCATACCCGACCCATTTTTTATTAACTCTATTTTTTGTTTTTTCTTGAATATTTATGGTTAAATATAATAAAATATTAATATTTTCTAAGGAGAAACAACTTTAAAATCCCTACTTCACTCCTCATCTTTTTCCATATAAAAGGAATCCCTTCATTTTAGTCATTTCATTAGTGACCTTTGAGTTCTCAAAGCATATTATCTTAATTAATTCCTTCAAATGGTGATGTTTTCCCTTACACCTTCAAACTTTTATATACCCAATCTTATGTCAATTTTTTTACCAATAGATGAGCTCATCGATAATTAAAAAAAAATAGACAATAATCTCTTGAGTGACTCCTCAAGGAGATACTACGAATCACGATCCTTCAGTTCGCTTTTCACTGGCAGCCACCAACCTCCCACTTAGTGCGGTGGTTTTTTGGTCACTGGCACCAACTGCATCTCAAGCTTCTTTGATGATCTGTAGACTCTTAGTACTTGGTATGAATGTATTTTTCAAAATACCATTTCACATTCTCTCAAAAGTCCCATTCTCTCAACAAATTAATTTTAAAGTCATACAGTAGTGTATAGGGCTAATTGCCAATTTATTAAATTTGGTGGATGAAATCGCAAAAAAGTGTCCACTTCTATTTTTTTTGTCCTTTTTCACAGATGGAATAACAAATCAAAGAACTTGTTCTTCAATAAATATGTTCTAGTTATATAATTATGAAATTTGTTTATATTTGATTGATTATCTAACTAGAGTTTTCTTTTTTCCTCAATAGTACATATAAGAACAACTAGTCAGGGGATTTAATATTGAATCATATGTTTTATTCGTATAATAAAGAGAAATTTTTGGATTTTGGATTTTCATATCTAATTTTAAAAATTTAGCTAGAGTTGGTTGATAATTTTAATAATTTTAAGAAGATATCAAAGTTAATGGTAATAAAACCTTGAATAAAATAATAATTTAATTCATTTATTCTAGTTCATAACTTAGGATCTTGTTGTTAATTTCTAGCTCTAACCTACTTATCTCATTATTAAGAAAATAATTCTAAAATGTCCACTTACCATAGCATGATGATCTTTAGTGACTTTAAATTTATAATTTAGTCATATAAATAAATATCAATGTTCTGCATGCTTGCCACTGGAATCTTCGTTGTACACATTTTATGGTATTGGGAACATGTAATGTAATGGATTTTCAATGCTATTTTACTACCTTATTCCTAATTGAAAATTTAAAATTGTTTATTAGAGAATAATAGCAATCAGTCAAAATATATTAATCTTATAAAATGTAACGGATGAGGTGAAAATTGAAATAAAAGTTTTATTTTATTTGAATTTTATTTATCATTAATAAAGGAGTTGAGAATCATACAGCAAAGAAATTCTCTAGTCCACCTCATAACGAAGAGGAGCTTGCAGCTATGGACTCTGGTGATCGTGGTGCAACTAAAAGCAAGAAGCCTACTTCTCCTGTGTGGCTAGAGTTTACTTTGGTGACTGTGAAAGGTGTTGATAAGGTTGAGTGTAAGCATTGCAAAGGGAAGCTTTCTGCTAAAGGTACGAACAGAACTTCGCATCTGCATGAGCATTTGATCAAGTATTGTCCAAAGAAACATTTAAGACTTGTTGGAGGCCAGAAAATATTATTAATTGGGAGTGGGACTAAGTCTGATGGGAAAAAAACATTGCAAAGCCACAAATTTAGCCAGAAACTCACAAGAAGAGATTTAGTTAATATGATTGTAATGCATGGGTATCCTTTGCCTACGGTTGATAACATTAGTTTCAGAAGGTTTGTAGTGAGTTTAAACAATGAATTCAAGATGATATCTCATAATGCATTAAGAAATGATATCCTAAAAATATTTCTAACTGAAACAGCAAGCTTGCAAAAAATGTTGGAGGATCAGAGGTCTAGGATTGCTATTGTTGGACCTTGAATTTTTTATTATTTTAGTAAACATGATTTGAATGAATTTTGGTACTGTTAGATAAACTATTTTGATTGAGGTTAACTATTATGTCAAGTTTAGGAGGATTTAATTCAAGGATTAATAGAATTAAAGTGTGGATGTTGTAAGGTAC
>JANZXR010000002.1:36830044-36844727 GCA_027575705.1 Erythroxylum echinodendron
CATGAGCATGAGATGTGTTGTTCTAATTTCTCTTATTTACCACACTTGGACCCGTTTCTCTGGTCCGACCCGTTCTATGGAAACGGGATGTTACATCATTTACAAGGCATCTATCCTGTTTCCTTCTCAAAAACTTATCCCCAGTTGTATTGTTACACCAAGTGTGAAGAACCCCAATGAAGTTGAGATCCATTAGTTCGAGCCTAGAATTTAGGTCAATTAATTCATGTTATCTAGCTTCAAAATAAGGCATGTTGATTTCTATTTCATAAAGTTTCAATGTGCAGTTGAAATCTCCTACTAGTAACCATAAAGTTTGAATGCCATATGCAAATGCATACAACTTATCCTATAAATTAGTACATTAGTATTCCCAATTTCTTATATAGACTATAATAATAGCCAGCTTGCTACCTACTTATATCATCAACATCTCACAATGTATATATTGATTAGAATAATAGCTACTAATGAGCTTGAATTGTGTAGGATCAAATGCCACAATCACTCTTATAGTGGGACGAGAGGAGTGATTGCTTAAAATAGTCCATTCTTTCTATAAAAAACCAAAGACCATTCCTAAATGTGTTTTTATTCTAGTCTCATTGAGACAAACAAAAATAGGTTTCTTGAGGGTTAACACATACTTGACAGCCATATATTTATTATGGCAATTTAACCTTCTTACATTACATATCGAAAAATTCATTGTCACTTTTTAGTTTTGGCTTTTTTCTTCCTAGTTTTAGGATTATTAGTACTAGGATTCATAGGTGTAACCTCCTTCCTTTTAGTATTAAGAGTATTTAATTTGAGGCTTTTAAAGGAGGGGACCTAGTTTTCTTGAACTACTTCTGATTTACCTTTATCATCGAGGATCGTAGATGATATAGTATCTTTGTTGTTAACACCTAAAATGTTAGACTCTATACAGGGAATCTGTCTATCAAAGTTATCATTTTCATTATTTGCATCAAACCTATTCCTTCCTTTTGACTGTGAATAATTTCTTCCTCCTGTGGTAGATTCATTTTGGTATTGTTTTCGTACAATAGAGCATTCACAAGGGTTTGTTCAATCTCGCTATGTTTACCATTTTGATTCTCATTTATTCCAGCTACTGGTTTAGGCTTCCACACCTTCATCATTCCTTTCTTTAATGGTCCCATAGGTAGGTTACTCTTATTGTGTCATTTATTAGCACACCTGCTTCATTTGGTGTCACGATCTGTATAATGTCTAATAGCTCTTTTTCCATCTTTACATCCACACATATTCTTGCAAAGTCGATTCTCTTAAGATTAGCTATGTTATCATTCATAGAAATAGGTTATCCCAATGCAGTAGCCATGTAACTCATACCTTCCAAAGACGAGTGTTGCAATGGGATTTTATAGAAGTCTATGCAGAGTGAAATGGTTTGAAGCTTAAATATGTCAAAGGTGAATCCTAGCTTCCATTTTCTTAGTATTAACAGTCTAACTTGAACATGTCATGGTCTCATTCTCATTATTTTCATTTTCTTTTCTTTAGTGGAGAATTTGAAAAAAAGGGTCATCCTCTACTATTGGGCAGTTCTTTAAGCCTAGTTTTCTCCAGTTGGTATTTGCCCACTAGTTTACTACTAGAAAAGTTAGTCACCTGTCGAGGAAGCCTCCAATCAATGTTGTATTCCATTTTCTTTAAACCATTGTTTAAAATCTCCAATAAAGGGGCCATAAGGCTGTCAACTGAAGACGGAGGAATATAATGGAAGGCACCAAAGGAGTTAAGGTCTCTAGTTACCTTATTCCATGCCCACTTCTTCATAATAGTGTTAACATTACTTGGAGTCATCTCTTTGGAAGTCATTGTTTATGTCTTTAGGCATTAGATTTGAGGCCTTAGTTCTGGTTAGGGCTGAACTAGAAGTAAGGAAGTGGCTAAGGTATACAACCTGAGTTTCCCATTAACGATAAATTGTCAAGTTTAGTGTCTTAGGCAGGAATGTTTAACATGACTAGGTTACTCACATAGAAAATAAAGTTAGTTGTTTACTGGCTAATTAAAGTGGTTTAAAGGTTGTTTTTGGTTAGAGAAAGGTGGTTTGGGTAGGGAAAATCATGGGGTAGAGAGAACGCAAAGTTTCTCTTTATACCTATCATTGACCATTTCCTTAAAGGAGCAATTTTGAAATAAGTATAGTTAATTAAAAATACCTTTATTAATTATTTAACAAAAAAAATTCTTAATTTTAAAGAGTCTAATTAATTAATTTTATTATAGTTAAATTATAATAAAATTTAATTCTAGAAATAAATTTTCAAAATTTTAATTAGGAATAAATATAATTATTAGTCTTAATTAAATTAAAATTTTAAAAATGAATTTGAATTTAAAACTCTTTTAAATTATGTTCAAAAATGGGGTGAAATTAAGAATATATTATTCTATATTTAAAATAACTTTATTAAGTTTTTAAAATTACTTTGATCCAAAAGCCAAATAAGTTGTCTCCTTCTAGGTTTAAGACATGTAACTATTTTAGGCCTAGAATATACTATCCTAGTTGTCAAACACTTCCCAGCCTAGGTTAAAGCTTCCTTATTCCTAACTTAGAATGACTTAATTCCCTAACCGAACACCCATTTCTCACGGTTTTAGAATATCATATTCTTATAACCAAATACCCTCTTTCTTCCTAAAAAAACCTTAGTGCCTTCACAATTGAAACCCTAGCTGCCCACCACATTCACCAGCCGCGGCCACTTTCATATGTCTATATGCCAAGTATAAGCAGGTATCGTCATCTTCGCCATTACTTGGTGACACAGCTTGCTGCACTTCTTTTACACCGTGTTGTTGCCGTCTGCTCGTCAATCATCACGTCTTAAATGTTATGCTTTTTTGAGGCATCTTCTCCAGCCACCAACTGCTTGTCGGGGACTAGCTGTCGGCCAACTTAATTACCCCGCTATGGCTCAAAGCTGCTTGCCTCGTCATATGGAGCCGTACTCGGAAATGAGAAAACACGTCCTCTTGATGCAAAGCTTCTAGCTAGTTGTGTCATGTTGCACCAATAGTCATATTCCAGAAGCACTTAAGACATTGCCAGTCATAATAACAGCAGCCTGCGGATTCTCTAATGCACGATGAATGTCAGGCACCAACCGCCATCTTATTGTCCATGCAATCACGAAACTATAAGCAATAATACCAAAACACAAAACTACCACAAAGAGTGCGGGAACAGTTCCCACTCAGTTTCAGATGCAACACCTTATTGTGAATGGATTTCAATTTTGAGTCTAATTAGGTGGCTTGGGATTTATCATTTAAACAACTTTAATTTATTTCTTAAGAACTAGGATTTATGGCTATAATTTGAACAATTCATATTTAAATAAAGTTTAATTAGATCTAATCCAATTTTAAGAGTGGGGTTTTAATTTCAATTTTAAAAATCAAGATCAATAACAATCAAACATTTTAATTAAGTTACAGAATTAATGTTGACTTTGATACTGCTGTTAAAAAAGGGAGTTGGATTTGATCTCATGCATAGCACATTTTGTTTGATTTCTTGAAACCCTAGATCACTTAAAATTTTATACCATGATTAAAATATAAAACATAATAAAGTATGAATCTAATTTATACCTTATTGTGAAACTTGATTATTTTCTTGTCATTTCTCACCATTCGTTTTAGAAATTGACTCATCTCAACCCTTGTAACTATACAAGTGTCGAACCTTTAATAGTACTAATTGAATATGTTGAGAGAACTCTGTAATTATTATAAAGATGATTAGGCAAGAATATTTTGGATATTTTAATAATTTAATTGAAATAAAATTCTAATTTTAATTAGAATTAGAATTATAATTAATTTTATTAAATGTAAATTATGTATAAATAAGATCCAATATCTGATATTGATCCTTATTTATTAAATATTTCATATGTAATTACAAATTTTTTTAAACTTTATAATCAAGTTTAACTTGATTAAACTTCCTTCTCTCTCTTCAATATATTGTTTGTGTGTTACCTATTAGGCTCCTAAATATATTAGCAATAGAAATAAATTATAACCTTAAATCTTATATAGGATTAGATAAATAAAACTTATTTAGTTTATCTTTAATTCTCTAATTAAATAATTTATATCCACTAATTAAAATTGACATCTAGCTATGCATCATAACTACACAAATATTCAGGAATGTCAAAGTATTTTTTAACTAATCTTAAACGTATGAGTTTCTCGTATAATTCAATATTTTCATCATACAATGTTTTGATTAGATATAGAGCATGTAATTAATGTCTATTCTATCTGAGTCCAATCATATTAATTCTATACCATTAGTAATTGATTCTATTAAAGATATTTGTAAACTATTTACAAAGTGTTATTCTACCTTGACCAAAATTCTCTAATCAATACAAATCGATAACAATAGAATATTCTCCCTAATTATCTTAGGGGGTAATGAATCATATATTGATCATTCAATTACTTCTATATAGTTATTGTTATATCTAATGATTACCGACTAAGCTACCCTTAACTAGAATATGCCATAAGTAGTATCAAAATATAACAAGACCTATGTGAGATACTTTAATGATCTCAAGTTAAAAGATCACTTATACAATCATCATAACGAAAATTTCCATAGGCAGACAAGAAATGCTTCAAATGGATTTTTCATATATGTTCAGTTCAATGAACTTGTTTTCTAACAAGAACTTACATGTTTGTTTACGTATTTCCGTACTTTAGTCCATAAAATCGACTACATTCTTTATAAGAAAAAACATAATGGTTATTAGTATTTTTATGCTCTATTAATGTTCATTTTTAATAAAACAATGACTAGAAATAATTTAGGAATAATGTATATATGAATCTTATAATTTTGATATCATCATAATTTTATTTACAATGTATATTTATCTCATGATTTTTATTATATACATCTGAAAATATATATGATAAATAATATCTTTAAATAATTATATTACTAAACCATAACTAACCGATTAGCTATTTGACATAAACCAATACCAAATGCATTACTTGTCAACTTTTTTGCAAGTCGATCTCATAGGTTATGATGGCTCTCCCATCTAATCTTAATAACTAAATGGGACTTGTGTGACGTTTTCTGCTAGGCCATCATCGTCATTCTTAAACTGGTCATGGTTAGTTTGGATCATATAAATCATATGGTGACTATTGTCTAAAAGTTGACCCTTTAGATCTTGGCCGGGTACAATTGAAGTGGTCACTTGACTTGTTCATTAACAGCCTCAACCGGAGCGCATGAGTAGTTGGTGTATTTGACACATTTGAAGTAGAAAGAAGAGAAGAATAACAAGTAAATTTCTTTGTATTATCAACTATTTAGATTCTCTACAATAACAACTAATTACAACTCCTTACAAAGCCTAAACATCAAATGAAAGCTCCGGAAATTCATATAACAATAAATAATGGAATTCTAAACAACACATTTAATTCTGACCATCCTTCATTAAAATAGCCATAACTTTTTAAATAGAAGTCTAAATAACTTGAAACTTTCACTAACTGAACCTAGATTTAAAGAACTTTGAATCTATAGGTTACACACCCAAAATCACCAATGTTTGTCTATTCAAATTCTCTCTTAAATCAATCTTAAATTTTATCCACTGTAAACACTTTAACTGTTGAACCATATTAAGCTTAGATTTCTAACATCCCCCCTTAAATTTAATTATTTTCTTGCTTGCATCCCGACCAACTTCTTGAATTTGTTGAAGAGTTCAATCGGCAGTGGTTTTGTGAATAAATTTGCTACTTGATCACGAATCACCATGTGAGTCATCTCTATGTCACCATCTTTTATATGCTCCTATACGAAGTAAAAATGCACATCAATATGCTTGCTTTTTTCACGATGCACCGAGTTCTTTGCCAATTCGTTTATTGACTTATTATCGAATCAATTTTCTATTGGCTTCTCTTGAGCAACGTTCATCTCCTTTAATAAATTATGCAACCATAAGGAGTGACCTACGCATAAAGATGCGAAAACATATCCTGCTTCACAAGTTGACAAAGAAACTATAGGTTGTTTCTTCAAAATCCATATAAATGTCATGCTTCCTCTGAAAAATACAAAACCCTTAATGCTCTTTCTATCATCCATATCTCCACTCCAATGACTATCGGAATATCCAACAAGATCAAACTCATTAGTATTAGGGTAAAATAAGTCATGAGATAATGTACCTCTATTATAACAAAGAATTGATTTTATATATTTCTATGTGTCAACTACCTTACCTTCATCATGTCGGGACAATTTTGTACCACTCTCAATCAAGGTGCTTACGAGATTACAATTTTCCATTTTAAACTTCTTTAAAATCCCCTTTGCATATGCTTCTTGAGAAACAAAAATTCCAGATTTATCTTATCTCATTTCTAATTCGAGAAAATAAGACATGAAACTAAATCGGTCATCTCAATCTCCTATGTCATTTCCAACTTGAACTTCTCAGTCATTGCCTTATTATTTCTCGTAAAAATTAAGTCATCCATGTACAAGTCCACCAATAAGATGTTATCTTTTCATACCTTCACATATAATTCATGTTTATATAGACATTGTACAAACTCGTGCTTCCTAAAATATGCATATATTTGGGTGTTCTATGCTCTTGGCATTTGCTTCAACTCGTACAATGCCTTCTTTAACTTTAACACCTTATTCTCCTTACCAACTTTTACATATCTAGGGGGTTGTTTGATGTAGACCTCTTCTTCAAGCACTTCATTTAGAAATGCTGACTTCACATACATTTAAAAAATGTTCCATTTGTTTTAAGCCACTAACGAAATTAGTAATCGAATTGTCTCCATTCTTGCAACCGGTGCAAACATCTCTTCATAATCAATCTCAGCTTTTTGGTTTTATCCCTTGGCCACTAGTCTTGCCTTGTATCTCTCAATTTTGCCTTGCGCATCCATCTTCTTCTTGTAAACCCATTTCACACCAATGGGCTTATGAGTCTCAAGTAATTTTGCAAGTTCTCAATTATCATTCTTCTCAATCTCTTTCATCTCTTCTTGCATCACAATTTGCCATTTCTCATTTTTTACAGCTTGCTCGAATGTGATGTCCTCCACATCTGCCAAAAGACACACCAAGTGTAATTCATTTGTTGCCTCGTATAGGTCTCAAAAGGTTCTTATTTTTAATGTTCTTGGCTCATATTCATCATCGAATAAAGCTAAAGATGGTATAGTTTGTGTTGTTGTCGATGTGCTTAAGTTTGTTGGTGTTACTTCTTTCACTTCTTCATGAGTCATCTCCTCCATGGAACTCCAATTTCACATGCTTTCTTTATTAACCTGCATATCACAACTCACAGGTATTTTTTTAAAGGAATCAGAGAGATTAAATGCCTTAGACCTTTCATCATAGCCAATAAAAATTAGCTTCTTGCTTTTGTCATCAAGCTTTATGCACCTTTGATCCGAAATGTGAGCATAAGCCACACTTCCAAACACCTTCAAATGTGCCACTGATGGTTTGACACCACAATATGCTTCTTGAGGGGTAACATTATCCAAATTTGTCGTTGGATAACAATTTTGCAAATACACTGTACATCTTACTATTTCAACCCAAAATTCCTTCGGAATGTTTTACTTTTTAGAATGCTTCAAACCATGTCGAGTATGGTTCGATTCTTTCTCTCTGCTACTCCATTTTGTTAAGGTGAATAAGGAGATGTTAAGAATCTTCTAATACCATTCTCTTCACAAAAATTTACAAACTCTTTTAATGTAAGTTCACCACCTCTATCGGACCTCAAAGACTTTATGCGCTCACCACTTAAGGCTATGTTTTGTTGGGAGTTTATTAATATAATGGAATATTATTCTATCATTTAGGAGGAGAGTTTATAATGGAATGTAATGAAATGAGATGGAAAATAAAGGTTTCATATTATATCTCATTCCATCCTAAATAGTAAAAATAAGAAACCTTCAATTTGGGGGATTTAGGATAAAATATAAAATGATAAATAATTTTTCACTATATTACATTATAAAACCTTCTTCCAAACAACATTTCACTATTTTACATTATGAATCCTTTCATCCCTCTCAAACAACAATTTTCTAATATTACATTTATTTATATTCTATTTCATTACATTAAAAATCTTACGTTCAACTAAACATAGCCTAAGTTTTCAACAAGCACCTTAAATTTCTTAAAAACAGAAAATGCTTCCAATTTCTCCTTTAAAAAAATAAACCCAAGTTCTTTGGGAATAGTCATCAGTAAAAATAAAAAAGTAACGGTGCCTACCAAGAGAGTTAGGAGTTATTAGACCAAAAATATCGGTATGAATCAATTCAAGCACCTTCTTCACACGATATCTTGCCTTTTTTGGAAAAGAATTCCTTGGAGGTTTTCCTAACACACAACCTTCACAAAATTTATAGTAGTAGTCTATGTTTGGTATACCATTCAACATTCTTTTATTTTCGAATTGTTTCAACCACCAAAATTAAGGTGCCCAAATCTCAAATGCTACAACCAAGTTTTATCCTCTATACAAGCATATAAACATCTTGCTTGTACATTCACCAAATTCAACTTAAACATGCAGTTTTTGGTAATTTCTACTTGGGCTAACAACCGATTATTTTGGTTCCTCAAATAAAACATTCGTTCTTTCATAAAAATCATGTAACCACTTTCCAACAATTGACCCAAACTCAAAATATTGCACCTCATATTCGAGACATAATAAACATTAGGAATAAACCTTTCATTTCCATCTTTACATTGAATGAAAATTTTACCTTGCCCTTTGACTTTCACTTTTGAGGCATCTCCAAATGATACATGGTCTTCCATAATTTTTTCTATTTTGGTAAACATGTGCTCGTAGCCACACATATAGTTGCTCGCAGGTGTCCAAGTACTATACTGAATCATTATTGGGTTCGACCTCCTTGCTTGTTAGCAACACTACACCATCACCTCCATTTTCTTCCTTTTTTTTATTCTCATTTCTCTTCTCATTGAAATAACATTCTGTTAGATAATGGCCATAATTTTTACAATTATAACATTGAATATTGTACTTACTTGATCTTCCTCTTCCTCGACCTCTACTTTCGCTGTACAAGTTTTGTTGATTCTTATCTTCCTTATTCTTTTGCCATTCTTGTTCTCTACCATGGCCTATGTCGTAACCTCTACTTCGGCCTTTATAACCACCACGACCTCTACCACCACTATCTGACTTCTCTTCTTTTAGTGTCACCTTAGCTTGAAGTGCTTCCTCCAACACCATTTGTTTCTTTTTCATCTTTCTTTGTTCATGAGCCTCGAGAGAACTTGAGAGCTCATCTATATTCATTTCTACCAAGTTTTTAGACTCTTCTATTACACACACCACATTCTGAAAACCATCAGTAAAGGATCTTAGTATTTTCTTTACTACTTGACCTTCACTCATCACCTCACCATTTCTTTTGAGTTGATTCACCACCATTTGTACCCTTGTAATATAATCGAACACATATTTTGACTCTTTCATTTTAAAAATTCAAAATCACCCTCAAGTGTTTGTAGGTGAACTTGTTTCACTCGATCTGCACCTTTGTATGCTTTAATTTTTCACGAATCTCCCATGCCTCTTTTGATTTTGCCAAGCTAGTGATCTGAAAACTGAATTCATCAACTACTTGAAAAAGGAGGTAAAGTGCTGTTTTATCTTTCATATGAGTCTCTTTTAGCGTCTTTATTTGATTCGTCGACATATTACCCATTATTGTTGGTTCATCGTGGCCATTCTCGACTACATCCGACACATCTTGCGTACTGAGCAATGCCTTTATTTGTATACTCCAATTATCATAATTATTCTTTGTAAGGTGCGGTAATGGAACTTGTTCGAGCAGCGTTATGTTGGAGGTTGTCATAGCTCTGATACCAATTTATTAGATTCTAATTGTGCGTTATACACTTTTAACGTAGAAAGAAGAGAAGAATAACAAGCAAGTTTCTTTGTATTATCAACTCTTTGGATTCTCTATAATAATAACTTATTACAACTCTTTATAAAGCCTAAACATAAAATGAAGACTCTAAAAATTCGTATAAAAATAAATAACGAAATTCTAAAATCTACAACTAATTTTGGCCATCTTTCACTAAAACGGCCATAACTTTTTAAAGAGAAATCCAAATGAATTGAAACTTTCATTAACTAAAACTAGACTTAAAGAGCTTTAAATCCATAGGTTACACACCCAAAATTACCAACCTTTGACCTTTCAAATTCTCATTTAAATTAACCTTAAATTTTGTCCACAGAAAACACTTTATATTTAGTATAGAATTAATATTTAGATATTCAATTTAAATTGAATTTATATAATTTATATATATATAATAATTTATATATATAATATTCCATATAATTAGTTAGTTTGATCCCCCTTTTTTTTTATAATTCTCTAATATCGTAACCTCTAGAGCGTATAGACCTAACTATTGAGCCACGTTAAGTTTAGATTTCCAAAAAGTGGACATGTCTTTGCTGATTTTGCAGCACACAAAGTGCTAATCCAGGATAATTGAACTCCATACTTGGTGCGACCCAATAAAGGGTACATTACAAGCTTGTTCTCCCTCATGGGTTCATATTTTTTGTCCTAGTGCTGAGACCTCAGGACATCATACGCTTATCTGCTGCTGGTCATCAACGAACCACCAGTTTCATATTTTCTACTTTTTTCTGCTTAATTTATATCGTGTTATCAAATATCATACCCTGGCTTTTGCGTAAAAAACCATTTGAAGTGAAAGTATTGCTACGAAGCTTTGAAGAAACCAAAATAATTAACCTCTTGATTCTTTGGCACCTAGTAAAATTGCATAGTTACCTTCTGAATGACATTTTTAGAACAAAAAGAAAAAAGGGAAAAGAGAATGGCAAAGAAACTGTACGGTACCTAAATTTCTTTTTCAATAGTAACTCATGTTCTCTGCATTGTTTACATGCCTAATGAAAAGCTATGAGTTGATATTTCACCTTTCTAGCTTTTCCTGGGCATACACCTAATTCTGAACCTAACATAGAAAATTGGAGTGCATGTCCGTGGTGCATACTATTTCACTTTCCCGGCAAAGAACAAGTGTATAGTGATGGAACAACAATCAGAGGCCTAAAGAGGAGGCAAGGCAACCAGTCTAAATTTCCTTTCATTTTTTCTTTTAGGAGCCAAATAGATATGCATTGCATAGAGTCTTTGAAACTACTATTAGATGGAGTGATTGATACAGAGGCATAATCATGGTAGGTACTGAGAATGGAAAATATATGGGCCTTTTTTATTCAAAAGGGTACAAATTGAACTAAGCAAAAAGTTCTTCGAATTACAGAATCACCCATCATGATTATGATTACGTAGAATTCTCTTGGATACCTGCCTTTACCTCGCTGATTGTTTAATGGGTAACAGGCAGCAGGTCGAATTCAATAGTGAGATAGGTGAATCAGGTTTTCCGCTTGCTTAAAGCCTATATCCACTAGGTAGCTCCCAGTGGCTAAACATTCCTGTTGACTCTTTCTGCGAGGGACTGGGAGATTCCCATCAAGTTAAATAGTAAATGCCAGTGCAGGCAGGCCACGGGCTCAATTCAAATCCTGGATCGAAGTGTTTTTGGATTTTATTTGGATTGTATAGAATCATCCATTAATGTTAAATATAAACTATTTAAATGAATTACTTTCTGCCGCGTCTCCAAATCAACTGCTTGCATTTGATACCTATCATTTTGAACAACGGGAAAAGGTGTTTTACAAGTCTTACTGACATGGGCAATGACACAAACGCAATCGACGGACCGCTCTATCTGTCCACTCCAATCAGAAAACGTGTCGCCAACTTGACGGTGATGCAAACTCAACTCTACAGTAGTCAGTCGGGACCTGACAGTCGAGCTTTATCAAGCAATCAGAGTTCAGTAAGACCTGCCAGCACCTTATCCAGCTTTGACTTTGACTCAGGATCACCAATAAGACCAGCCGACATTGATGTGTTCAAAACCCGTAACTTAGGAAGAGATGGGAAATGCGAAACCTGGGATAAGCCCTATTTTCACTCCTTGGTTTCTATGCCCAAGAGAAAGTGACCGAAAGGTAAAATTTGGAGCAAAAACTACTTGTAGATATCTTTTACTTTGCTTTGTACAAGCTTTTCTTCAGAGGCTGTGAACCTAATACGCAGTGCAAGTCCTTTTCAGGGGGCTGGACAGTGATATTTTATCCTCCTACTATCGGAAATGCAGGAGCAAATGAGCCATCGTGTGTTAAAAAGGGATCGATTCATCTTTCAAAAGGAAGCATAAGTTGTCATGTCTTTTTTTTTTTTGGGGTACCAGATTATCTGGTTCCTGAAATTCCTAAAAGTCTTCAAACGGCTTCCTCGACGATTGTTATCATTATACATGTACATAAATTACAATTGACACGGCAAGGAAATTGCTACAAAGGATCATTAGAAACCTTGTCATAATATTATATATATACAAAATGTGTCACACCGTCTCTACTATTGGTAATGGAGCCAACAAAAAAAGGAATAGTAATCTAGTTTCAATTTCCATCATGCAAGAGAAATAATTGAGTTCACATGCATGAGAAGGAGCCCTTACGTCACCACAAAATTATCAACTACTTTTAAGCAATACCGTCTGCCGACTCCGACGTTTCTTCTCATGCGTATTTCAAAAGGTAGCATGTCATCATCGTAATCATAATCATAATCATCATCATCGTCCGAGTGTTCAAAAGTCATTCTACATATGCATACGAACTTGGAAAGAAAATCATGCTCATGCCGTCTAAAACGCCTTTCAGGGTTTTCCTTATGAGCTTTAATGAAAGTCAAGCTTCAAACCTTTTACTCATAAATTGCAAGATCGTTAAATTAACTAGTCTAACCATACTACCCTAACTCACTTGGCTTCATTCATAATTTGGTTATTTTGAGCTTGTTGTAAACATATTTTGATTTTGAAGAGGTCCAATAGGTAATAATTAATCAGAAAAGTACAAAAGAAGCCCCCCAAACCCATATTTATATTCATCCATTCAATTGGTTATTAATAGGTAATTAGACACTACATGATTGAATTGAATTGAATAGATGCCCAATCCTTATCTCCTCGTGAATAAAAAGTCAGGCTCGCAAATGCTATTGCCTATTTGCCTCCTCCTCCTCCTGGACCACTATATGCTTGTTTGTTTTCCTACTTCCTCCCCATTAAACCCTTTGCATTTTTATTTTACTTTTTTTTCCAAAACATTTCTCCGGGTCTAATGTATGCAGCGTATTTCTTTCCTACCCCAAGTTTGATTCTTTCCTTTGAAATAAGCCCTATTTTGAAAGAATTGTGGTCAAATGTTGTGAACTATTTTTCATGAGAAGTCCATGAGTCAGGAGGCATCATGAATAAGTCAAGTAGAATCTATAGGTACTAAACGCTTAAGACCTACAACAGCACCACAAGCTGATCCAATTGCATAGGATCCGCGGCCTAAACCTTCTTTTGATCCGTGGTTTACGTTCGATGACAACTTTGATTTGCTCCAAAGTTCAAAACAGTGAATCCTTTTTCGAAAGTTTAGATAAATATGAAATACAAACCGCTATGTTAGGAATACAAAATATTTATTTATCAAGTCCTTAAAGGTTATTCTATAATTCAATGTAATCTTTAACATTAATTCCTAAAGATACAAAAGCAAAAAAATTTAAATTTTGTTCAAAATGATTAATAAAATGTTAAAATTTGATAATTTAACATATATCTTTGTTTTCATAAAACCCAAAAACTCCTTAAGTTTATCATACAAAACTTTGATGTGATAATATTAATAGATAACTGAATTATCTAAAACAACAATAAATTAAATTTTAATTGACTTTTGAGTAGGTCTAACTTAAAAAAAGTGTTTAGGGTTTTTGTCTTACATGATTAATTATGTCAATAATGTTAACGGAGATATTAATATTGAGTTATAATTAAAAAAATTAAACATTTGAGTATTTAATTAATAGTTTTAAAGTTCAGACTATAGTTACAAAATTGAATACATTTTAATTTTTTTATAATTAACCTATGATTTAATGACTGGCAACTCAATATACATTAAAATATTGAATACAATAATAAAGTTGTATTTTAAAAGAAAATTACTAAATTCTTATAACAATAAAAGTTGATAAGCTCTCGAGAGTTGTGGCTAGATGGTTGAGAGCGGGGCTTAGCTTGCGCTAAGTCCCAAGTTTAATTTCATACTGTATTATTACAGTTCTCGTAAAAGTTTGAGATAGTCGGGAGTTTTATCTGTTGGGGGTGTTGTTCGTTGGGCCATCTATTAGAGGCGTTATTAATTGGGCCTTTTTATTAGAGGTGTTGCCCGTTGGCCTCTATTATTACACTTGAGGTGTTGCTCTCTGAATCTCTCAAAAAAGATTTCCCTCGTACAAAAAAAAAGAGGGTAAGTTTCTTTTTCAGATTTTATATACTAATAGCAAAATCGTGTAATCGAGAACTTAATTTGGTTAAATTGACATACATAATAATGAGATTATGCAACCA
>JANZXR010000002.1:36844827-36855029 GCA_027575705.1 Erythroxylum echinodendron
CCCCCAAACCCATATTTATATTCATCCATTCAATTGGTTATTAATAGGTAATTAGACACTACATGATTGAATTGAATAGATACCCAATCCTTATCTCCTCGTGAATAAAAAGTCAGGCTCGCAAATGCTATTGCCTATTTGCCTCCCCCTCCTCCTGGACCACTATATGCTTGTTTGTTTTCCTACTTCCTCCCCATTAAACCCTTTGCATTTTTATTTTATTTTTTTCCCAAAACATTTCCCCGGGTCTAATGTATGCAGCGTATTTCTTTCCTGCCCCAAGTTTGATTCTTTTCTTTGAAATAAGCCCTATTTTGAAAGAATTATCGTCAGATGCTGTGAACTATTTTTCATGAGAAGTCCACGACTTAGGAGGCATCTTGATATAAGTGAAGTAGAATCTATAAGTACTGAACACTTCAGACCTACAACAGCACCACAAGCTGATCCAATTGCACAGGATCTACAGCCTAAGCCTTCTTTTGGTCCGTAGTTTGCATTCGATGACAACTTTGATTTATTCCAAAATTCAACATGGTGAATTCTTTTTCAAAAGTTTGGATAAACATGAAATATAAGCGGCTATGTTAGGAATACAAAATATTTATTTATCACGTCCTTAAAGATTATTCTATAATTCAATGTAATCTTTAACATTAATTCCTAAAGATACAAAAGCAAAAAATTTTAAATTTTGTTCAAAATGATTAATAAAATGTTAAAATTTGATAATTTAATATATATCTTTGTTTTCATAAAACCCAAAAACTCTTTAAGTTTATCATACAAAACTTTGATGTGATAATATCAATAGATAACTGAATTATCTAAAACAACAATAAATTAAATTTTAATTGACTTTTGAGTAAGTCTAACTTAAAGAAGTGTTTAGGATTTTTGTCTTACGTAATTAGTTATGTCATTAAAATTAATGGAGATATTCATGTTGAGTTATAATTAAAAAATTGAACATTTGAATATTTAATTAATGGTTTTAAAGTTCAGACTATAGTTACAAAATTGAATACATTTTGATTTTTTATAATTAATCTATGATTTAATGACTGGAAACTCAATATACATTTAAATATTGAATACAATAATAAAGTTGTCTTTTAAAAGAAAATTACTAAATTCTTATAATAATAAAAATTGATAAACTCTCGAGAGTTGTAGCTAGATGGTTGAGAGCGGGGATTAGCTTGCGCTAAGTCTCATGTTTAATTCCATACCGCGTTATTACAATTCTTATAAGAGCCTGAGATAGCCGAAAGTTTTATTTGTTGGAGGTGTTGTTCGTTGGGCCATTTACTAGAGGCGTTGTTAATTGAGCTCTCTCATTAGAGGTGTTGCCCGTTGGCCCTCTATTACACTTGAGGTGTTTCCCTCTGAATCTCTCAAAAAGAATTTCTCTCGTATAAAATTAAAAAAAAGGTGGGTAAGTTTCTTTTTCAGATTTTATACACTAATAGCAAAATCGTGTAATCGAGAACTTAATTTGGTTAAATTGACATACATAATAATGAGATTATGCAACCATTGTTTCAGAGTTAGGTATTTATTCGTTGAAAGGTCTTGATTGCTGTACTTCAATTTTCTGTAAATAAGAAAAGAGGAAATACAAAGGAAAGAAGCGTAACGGCTGATAAACGGAAAGGAAAACGGTGAGAGAGAGTAATCGACATTCTGGTAATTCCGTACAAAAGACAAGGTCAATTTCGGTACATAGGAACACAACAAAATTAGTGGGAAAAAGGCGAAGAGAACGGAAAGCAGAGAGAGAGAAGAAAAGACCAAAACCTCACATAAATAAAAAAACAAAACATTTATGTCTCTTTCTCTCTCTAGAAAAGAAAAAGTTGAGAGAGGGAAGAGAAGGGTTGAAGGGTGGGGGTGAGACGAGCTGGATTCACATGGCCTTGTTCTTCTTCTTGTCTCTCTCTTTCTTCTCTGATCTCTCTCATTCTTAGTCTCTTTCTCTCTTTCTCTTCTGGGTCTCTCCTATTCTTCACCATCTTCACACCCCATGATCTCTTTTGGTCTCTGAGTGCCTGAAGTATCTGCCTTTCTCTTCCTCTTCCTCCCTGTGTCCACCCATGGCTGACGATAAGGTTTGCCTTTCTTCAAGTTTTCACTGAAATCTCTTGCATTTTTGTGAAAAATTTCCGCTTGCTTTAGTTGAAAGAGGTTTCCTCTTTTTTCCTGGTTGGGATTATATGACTGGTGCTCTGTTCCGTGAGTTTATTTTCTTTTTCATGAGACAAAGTTAGGGGGGGCTTTACTTGCTTTCTGTTGCTGCTAATTTTCTGAGTTGCCAAAGGAGTTCTCTTTTCCCCCTGGGCTGGCTATGATGATTGCAGTTTTATGGGAAGTTAGAAATTGGTGTTTTTTCTTCTACTCATTTGCATGTTGTGAGCTTCCAAACATAGAACTGCTGGTTTTCTAGTTCTATCATGAGCGATCTTGCGGGACGAGGCCTTAGGAACCTGGGAAACTCGAATTTCCTGTCTGATCTACGATCTTGCTCTTTCCCTTCGATTAACACAGTTTTTCCCTTTTTCCCCTCTTCTGTAGAAGCAGAGCTTAGTTGTCTTTTGGGATTTTACTTTTTTTTTTTCACTTACAATATTCAAGCGTTGATCTCTGGTTTGAGCGTTAGGAAAACTGATTCTAGATCAGAGGGCCATTTCCTTTTTAGCTTTTTCCTCATGGGTTGTGGAGGGATGCTAAACATTTTGATCTCAGTCTTGAGTTGACTTTCTATTGGCATTACCTAACCTTACCTGCTCTATGAATGCTTTTAGATCACTAAATTAGGGTAAATCTTGTTTATGTAAGTTGATGGTGCTGATATCCGTTATTCGTGGTCACGTTCTTTTTGTGTTACTCTTGTTTCTTACCTAATCTAATTTCTCTGACGTTATTTTCTGAGCTAGTTTTGCCTCTTTGCTTTAGTTGTTTTTCGACTTTAGTCTTCAGCTGATGACTTTTGTGATTAATTTATCTTCCTATGCTTGCAATGTTTTGTATTGTTGGTTCCTGGCGCTTCCCCTGCTTTTTAAAAAATAAACTGTGATATACTTGATCTTATTACTTCGATTTGCAGGAAATGGCAGCCCGAGTTGTTGATGGGAATGATGCAGTCACTGGCCACATCATCTCCACCACTATTGGAGGTAAAAATGGAGAACCCAAACAGGTATCCTTCCTTGTGAATACTACCCTTTTCTTCTTACCACTTTACTTTTCTTTTTATCTTTATAATTAACGGTAATCACAAGAAACATACATAATGTTGGCCAATTATGAAGGCTTAGACGACTGAGGATTTTTTCCTGGACATTTTTTTCTTTCAGACCATAAGTTATATGGCAGAGCGTGTTGTGGGTACTGGATCATTTGGTATAGTTTTCCAGGTATGTTAATTTCTGTATGTTTTTATATATTTTTTAATTTAGATTTGCTTCAACAGCTCATTTATATCTTATTCTAGGCAAAATGCTTGGAAACTGGGGAGACTGTGGCAATCAAGAAGGTTTTGCAGGATAAAAGATACAAGAATCGTGAATTGCAGTTAATGCGTGTGATGGACCATCCTAATGTCATCTCATTGAAGCATTGTTTCTTTTCCACAACAAATAACAATGAACTCTTTCTCAACTTGGTTATGGAATATGTGCCTGAGAGTATGTACCGGGTTTTGAAGCATTACAGTAATGCGAAGCAGACAATGCCTCTTATTTATGTGAAACTTTACATGTACCAGGTCTTTATAATAAATTATATATTTGATATTTGATCTTGATCACGTGTTCTAATGCTAACTATGAGAGTTACAGATATTCAGGGGTCTGGCATATATCCATACTGCTCCTGGAGTTTGTCACCGGGACTTGAAGCCTCAAAACATCCTGGTATTTCTCTGTTACTGCTATTTCCTGATGAAGCTATGGGTTCTTTAAGAACTGTGAAGATGAGTTTTCCTTTCTGCAGGTTGATCCTCTGACTCACCAGGTTAAGCTGTGTGATTTTGGGAGTGCGAAAGTGTTGGTAAGCTGAGTTCCCCTCCTTGTTTCTACTCATTTCTTGTTCCAACTTACGCAAGTGTCATTGGTGAATTGAAGCATCAGAATAAGTTTTTTCCACAAGCTCTTAGCTTTTATTTGGGTGAGATATTAATAACTTGGATCATTAGATTTAACTATCCCTATATGGTTAGCATGAAGCATGAGATTTATTGAATTTGTGTAATGTCATTGATCTGTTGATAATTAACATAGTCTCAGCATGAGTGTTACCTTTAGTACCTTCTATGTTAGTCTTTAGGTTGCATTTTACTTCAGCCTCTATTTTTTACCTACTATTAATCAATTTTCATTTTTAAAAGTCTAATGGTGTATGAAATTCTAATCCACTCTTTTTCCAACTTTTAAGCCTCAATTAAACGAGTACTGCTCAGTTATACTATTACACCCCTTTTCTGTTTTTAATTCATTTCTTTGACAATGGATGCATTTATCAGATCAAGGGTGAAGCAAACATATCATACATTTGTTCCCGGTTCTATCGAGCTCCAGAACTTATATTTGGGGCCACGGAGTACTCAACCTCGATTGATATATGGTCAGCTGGTTGTGTCCTGGCTGAGCTTCTTCTGGGCCAGGTTTGGATTTCTTGCTTATTTTGAGTTTGCTCTCTTTCCAAGTACAAAGTCATATTCTATTGTAGTGTTTCAGACTCTTAGCATTTGGCAATTTTTGGCAGCCATTGTTCCCTGGAGAAAATGCAGTGGATCAGCTTGTTGAGATTATAAAGGTATAACATACTTTGCAGTGTTTACTTGATTCGTGCTATCATGAGCAATCTACTTAAATACTGTCTTCTCAGGTTCTTGGAACTCCAACCCGAGAGGAAATTCGCTGTATGAACCCAAATTACACTGATTTTCGGTTTCCGCAGATAAAAGCTCATCCTTGGCACAAGGTTTTTTTAAATTTTAATGTTACTTTTCATTAATCATGAAATCACAGTTCACTTGATAGATAAGATGCTTATGATTCATGTTATGATTAATGGGCTTAGATTTTCCACAAAAGGATGCCTCCAGAAGCAATTGACCTTGCCTCTCGTCTGCTGCAATACTCACCAAATTTTCGCTGCACAGCAGTGAGTTCAACTATTTAGTCTCTCTTCTATCTTTATTTTTTTTAATATCATTCTTTAATATGCTTTAGTAGTTTGGTATACTTGTTCACAACTTATTGTCAATTTCATAATCACTTTCAATATATTTTACACCACATATTCTTCTTATCTTAAACTATCCTTATTTGTTTTCTTACATGCAAACAATCTTTTCTGACAAATGTTTACATTGTTTGTAGTTGGAAGCATGTGCTCATCCCTTCTTTGATGAACTCCGAGAGCCAAATTGCCGCTTACCAAATGGCCGCCCTCTGCCACCGCTATTCAATTTTAAACAAGAAGTATGTAATACCTGTCAGATCTTATTGTATTGTTGAGTACGGGGTTTCTTTGGGTAAACAAAAAATCAAATGGGTTTTAAAGTGTCAATAAGCTAGTTGAACGAGGTTTATCTTACACTCCATGTTCATATTAATAAATTTTGCAACTGTATGCCAACCAACCTTGGAGTACTGTGATTGCATTATTGCCTGCAATTTTATGAGACAACAATTTTGTTAGGACTGCTTGGTTATTTTACTTCGTTAATGTGATTATGCTTTTGGCTTGTAGTTAAATGGTGCTTCTCCTGAGCTTGTCAACAAGTTGATACCTGATCATGTGAAACGGCAAATGGGTCTAAACATTTTGCATCTGGCCGGCACATGAAGCAAAAGGGCTATGCAGGGTTTGATCAGTAATACAGAGATTAGTGTCTGGCATTTGTTTTGTGATACTAAAGAACGGGGAAGTAAAAGGAGGATGAGGATGTGTTGTTATTTGCTTGATCATTGTGGTCGAGGTCTGACCAGCAAATATACTCGGTTAAAAGTTCGTAAAGATGAGGTGGCTGGAGAGCTGTACTTTCTTGGATGTTTTCTTCTCCACGTTTTTCCTCTATCTCAGAATGCCTCTTATTTTTTCTTTTGTTTTTGTTTATGTACATGTCTGATAGTAAAGATAGCCTGGGGTGGACGTGATCTGATAGCAGCTAGTGGGAGGTAAAAGCTGGAGAAGTGTTATCTGTAGCTAGAAAAAAAGCTCCTTATAGAATGGCCCAAAGAAAATTAGTGGGCATGTTGTTTGATGTTGGCTTTTGGCTTACTTGCTGTGTCGTTTCAATTTTTTTTTGTTTCAACTTTCTCGTGACCTCTGGTGGCAAGACCTTTTAAGAACTACTGCAGACAATTGTCATTACTCCACTGTTTGTGCAAAGTAATCCTATCAGATGTTCTCTTGTAGTATAGTATTAGTAACACTTTGTTCCATCCCCCCGCAACACTTTCAGACATTTTTTGTGACTCGCACACTATCACAGGGTTTGCACATTAAGATATGATTCAATTGGTCTCGTATGTATTGTGGATCAGATTGAACTGATGGAATGGAACCTGAGTCATGGTCGTTCAAATGTTTATTGATTGTCAAGTTAAATGAATGAATATGCTTAAAAATACATCCCATATTTCAGGATCTTTGCTAGCTTAAATTAATCAGGTGAGGCATAGGAATAAATTGATGATAGTCAAACACGATATATGCATGCCAGTGGACACCATCATTGTACACCACATTATTGTTAAGAGTTGTCCCATTTCTTTCCCCCAAAATTGACCGCATAATGGTCGTAGGAGCAAAAGTTGTCGGCCTATCAAGCACTGACTGCATGTATCCTCGTGCCCAGAGGGGATCAAAGATGTCAACTCTTTGACGTTGGTGGGGTCGAAAGTAAGGTTTTTCAGCTGTTAGACGCTAATCAAGCGTGGTAAAATGAGGTCTTTTTTATAGCCTAGGATACCATTACAGTAATGGCCTAATGACCAATTAACTAAGAACATGCAACTTTATAGAGAAAAGTTTAAGAAGAGAGAGAGAGCAACCATCTCTGTCAGGTTCGACTCTCGAGATTTTTCATGTACTTACCCAAATCAGCTTTCTGGGTCTTTACTCTCCTGCCAGAAACTGCAAACAAAGGAAGAAGAAAGTCGAGAAAATTTCAATTTCTTTTATTCCTAGGTTCAAGAGAGTGTTGAAACAAAGAATTCAATATAAAAATTTATTCAATAATGCGTCTATCCATGTTTATGCAATATGTGTTCATGGAGATTGAATATGACAGGTTAACCATGCAACATGTGTTAATGGATGGTGAAGATGACAAATTAATCATGCAATATGTGTTAATTGATAATGGATGATCCCATAACCATAACTACCATTTCTTCTGTTTTTAGTGATAAGACTATTAACATTGTCTTGAATATGTGTCAATCTTTTATCTTTCACAATCAAGCAAGAAATAAAATACTACATTTATTTTATTTTGGTATCAAAATCTAGGCTAAAATTATTCATCAACATCTAAACTCTTTTCTTTTCAATCTCTACATTCACTAATGGTCGTTTGGTTTTATTGTTTTCTCATTGTCTCACTATTTGGCTTTATCGCTTGCTTTGATCTTGGATGTGTTACAGTTCATGATCTTTGGATTATTCTTAAGATGATATATAACAATTATCCTTCCAAAGGTCTCTTCTTCATTGAAAGCTTCTTACCCTTAAAAACCAAACAACCTTGTTTTAACAGCGATCCAGTGAATGTCGGTAGGACAATGAAGAAATTGAGAGACTTTATTTGCTACAAATTGAATATCAAGATGGGTAAGACAAAGATACTAGAGAGCACCAACAGTACTTTAATGTTTATAAGGATCAGGGAAAGGGGTGCCATGATTTTTGGAGAGAGAAAGAGTTGGGTGATTGGTGTGATGGCAGGTTTAGATTGAGCAAGGATTGTGCAGAGAAGAAGATCTTTAGTATACTTAGTTTGGGTAAGGAGGAGTCCAGTGGGTGTGCTTATTGCTTATATCCAGAGAAAATAATGAAGAATATCAAGATCTTTGATAGAGAATGGAGTGTTAAGGTCTTGAATGAGATTGGTGATGAAAGAGGGCGAGGAGCTGGTAATTAGGATATCATCAACATAGACAAGGAGATACGTGGTATGAGAAGTAGTGGAATGAACAAATAAGGACGTGTCAGATTTGGTGGGGGTGAATTTGAGATTAAGTAGCTTTTGACCCAGGAGATGAAACCAGGCCCGTGGAGCTTGTTTGAGGCCATAGATAGCTTTATGAAGATAGAAGACATAAGATGGTTTGTGAGGGTCAATGAATCCAGGTGGCTGAGCCATAAAAACTGGTTCATTGAGATTTTCATTAAAAAAGGAATTGTGGACATCAAGTTGATGAACAAGCCAATTTTTAGATAGAGCAATGATAAGAATGAGGCGAATAGTGGTGGATTTAACTACAGGACTAAAGGTATCTATTTATTCAATGCCAGGAGCCTGATGATAACCTTTGGCAACTAAACAAGCTTTATAGCGATCTAGGGACCCATCAGAATTTCTTTTGGTGCAGAAAACCCATTTACATCCAACAATGTTAGCATTAGGATGAGGAGGGATAAGAGTCTATGTGTGATTGCAATGTAGAGCTGTGAACTCATCAAGTATGGCTTGACGCCAATGTGGAAATTTGTTTGCTTAGGTGAAGGAGGTAGGATCAGGAGTATATGAGGTATGTGTGCTTATAGACTAGGTGACATAGTCAGAAAGGATTTGGGGAACGCTGGTGTTATCATGTGTACGAGTGATCATATGGTGCTAAAGTGAAGGGGAAAGAGGCGACGGGGTTGATGTGGTATTTGGTGAAAAGGAAGAGGTTAGAGTGGGAGCAAGATGGAAGAGGGAGAGGATATGATAGAGATATTGGGGGTGGAATTTGCGTAAGGGAAAACATTTTCAAGAAATCGGACATGTTGTGAGATGTAAAGTTTGGAGGTGATAAGGTTAAAATAATAATAACCTTTGTATTATAGTGAGTACCCTATAAAGACAAATTTGGTGGATTTTGGAGTTTGTTTTTCTGCTCGAGTTGCCCCAAGAAATGGAAAGCAAGCACACCCAAAAACACGAAGGTGTAAAAAATTAGGTAGATCAAGAAAGAAGGTTTCATAAGGAGACTTGTGATTAAGGACAGGTGTGGGGAATAGATTAATAAGGTAGGTAGCTATGGAGAAGGCTTCGAACCATAAAGATTTAGGTATAGAGGCATGAAGCAGAAGAGTAAGCCCAATTCGGTAATATGGCAAATTTTACACTCAACAAGTCCATTTTGTTGTGGGGTATGAGGGCACGAAATGTGATAAGATATGCCATGGGAGGCAAGATAAGTGAAGATGTAGCACCCCAATCCTGCAAGACCCAAATCCGACATCGATGGGTGATGTCCGAGCTCATGTCCCGTGAGGGTGGTGTGCTAGAGCACTCATTCACTTAAAAATCGGTATAAAATTTTTCTTTTATTTTAAACCACAAACATAAAGTGCAGAAATCTCTAATCAAATCGGCCCACTTTGTTTTATAACCATTTTCAATCAACACAATACAATCATCAGAAATTTCAATAGCCATTTGGGCCCTTTTTTTTATACGAAATCACTTTAGTTGTTTCGGAATACACATTTATACAAAAAGTGTGGAAGAAACAATTCGATACAAATTAAGGATATGCAATGCAGACGCAAACTGATCATGACCTCTATCCTTCACTTGTATGCTGCAGGTATACTCCCGTTGGCCTAACGGGGTATTTTTCTGATCCAGAAAATAATTGCAAATTTTGGGTGAGTTTTGCGAATCCAATGAGTGACCATCATCGATGGCTCACCCAGTCACATAACACATAATCACATTCACAACATTTCGCATTTCACATCTAATACAATTTAATCATTTGTTCATATCATGCATATGCCATGCATATGAGACTCACTTTTCATTTGTTATTTTGTTGTGACCGAGTGCCTAAACTGTCCCCTATCGGTTTGGAAGATACAGGGCTCATTAATAACTGTCCCTTATCCGCCTGGGAGATGCAGGGCTCATTATACATAGTGAGCCTTAGGCTCTTAATCACTTTTGAGCTCGAGGCTCATTTTCACTTTTCACTTTC
>JANZXR010000002.1:36855129-36869068 GCA_027575705.1 Erythroxylum echinodendron
AACTCTATTCATGAGATCCATAAAGGCTGCAGGAGCATTGGTTAATCCGAAAGGCATCACTAAAAACTCAAAATGTCTATACCGTGTTCTGAAAGCAGTCTTTGGCACATCAGTCTCCCTTATCCTCAATTGGTGATAACCTGATCTCAAATCTATCTTGGAGAAAACTGTTGCTCCTTGTAACTGATCAAACAAATCATCTATGCGTGGAAGAGGATATCTATTCTTTATGGTGACATGGTTAAGCTTCCTATAATCTACACACACCCTCAGGGATCTATCTTTCTTCTTCACAAAAAGAACTGGAGCTCTCCAAGGTGAAGAGCTAGGCCGAATGAAACCTATTTCATTTATCTTTTAGAGTAGAAGCACTAGTTTCAATAAAATTGACTATGATTAGTCTCTATTTGCAACAATTTTAAGTCATGGTAAAACCAGTTTAAGTTATAAGAAGAGATAGGCTTTTTGGAAGAGAAGAGAAATGATGCATATCTCAAGTAGGCAACTTACAATATTCGGTTAGGTTTTTAAACAAAAGATGCACTAAGGAACTATTCTTCTGAGTTAGAGAAGTGGTTTTATATAGAACCTCCTAGGGACATACCTACTTTAAATATTTTGGGATCTAATTAGGTAGGGCTATTATAAGTAATAGTCCTAACATATAAAGTTGGGTTGCCTAAATTGGATAAAATTTATAGAATAAGCAACATCTTCGCCCCCATTTTCAATAAGACCTCTTCTATTGATTATAAATATAAGCATTTAGTAAAATCTCAAGGAATTTTCATATATCTTGCAAAGTTCAACATCTTACAAACTTTCCAACAAACAAAAAGTTAAGTTACTAATAAATATAACAACTTCTGAAGCAAAAAAAAATGGTTTAAAATAAACTAAGAAAAAAATCTAAGCACTATATTAGACATTGTTCTTAGGGTTCACTCTTAAAGCCTAATCAGGTATGGTGACTTCATCAATTACTTTAATTTTATGTAACTGCATATTGTTATTTGTGAAGCTTTCTTCATTAGTTTTCTCAGCACCTCGCTCGTTAGTTTCCTCAGCACCCTTGCTGAGAAGATACAAATTCGTCGAGACCTTCCTCAACAAGTAAAGAGACATCCTCATTCTTTTCCTTTTCTTTAGAAATATCCTTTATATTGAGGTCTCACAAAAATATTTATAATGTTTTGCTTTCCAAGCTTCTTAGATGCTTTAAAGCCCTACCTAATAGCATACAACACTTCTTTGAGGTTCAAACATTCACAGGATTTGTTTTATTTAAAATGATGGCTTGTTTAAACTTATTCTCTTGGGTAGGGTAGTATTCTCCAACCTTAAAACATTTATCTCCTTTTAAAACTCAACAATTTTGTTTTCTAGTGCAATTATATGACTTGTGAGCTCAATAATATTATACTCCATGTCAATAACATTCGTCTCCAATTCCTCAACCTTTTATGGTTAGCTTCTAAGTTAGTCTTCAAGGAGGCTAAGTGCTCTACTCTCTAATATCTACAAGTGTACATAGTCAATTATACATAGCTAAACAAAACTGGAGATATTTCAAAAGCATTGATCCCACAAAGAACTAATATTAAATATATTGATCTTAGTTAAACACCAAACTAAATGAAACAAGATAATTAATTTTAAGATAATTAAACTAATAAACTAACTAAAGTAAAGCAAATAAACTAATGAAAGAAATTAAATAAACAAACATTAAAGATTTGAGGTTCATGTATATAGATATCTGACATCATACACAATTAATTATTAAAGTTGAAATAATAATTAACCTACCAAGGTACACAAGTATATCTAACATGGTAGCTACTATATGTTGATATGCAATTTAACCTAATTAAACTCATTTAACATAGTTAATCTATATATTTAACACTAAAGTGTAAGATACCATTATTCTATAGCGCTAAAGTGTTTATTCTTCTAGTACATAAACATACTTCAGTTATCAGTCCATTATACGATACCTATAATTGAATCTATGGTGGCTAATTACAAATTCAATAATTAAGATCCAAGAAAATAAATTCAACTAATGAATAACCAAATAATGTATAAATAATTGAATAAATCCTTACAAGCTACATTCATAACCCTAACTACTGTTTTTAACTAGCAAACATAATAAAAATAAAACATAAATAATAAATCTCATTGTAGAAGAAAAGAGTAAAAGAAAGAGTTAAAAGAAGTTATCATTAGCTTCTTCAATCCTTGAGTCAAATCTTCCTCCTTGATCCACAAAACTATGAAAAACTAACTAAAAACAAAGAGAAGTTTAAGAGAAAATCTCCCCAAAAGAATAAAAGAATTTTCCAAAAATCTTCTAAGCCTATCTATAGATATTTAAGAGAATAACAAAATTCTAATTCTAATAGAAATTTGATAGAAGCCCTATAAATTAATTCTAATACAAGTATTTATAGCTAAGATTACAAAAATATAGTTATGGGTGACCTAAACATAAATAATCCCACAATAAAAAAATTAGGTATAATAATTGATGTATATTATAGATCCAAAATTAGCAATGATCTTATACTGCTTCTTTGGTCTTCATTGTTCACTATGTAATTAATGCCTAATATGCTTTGTAACTGGCATTGATTTTGCACTATTTCTCTCTGGAAATAAAGACAATTCTAATGTTAGTTGTGTTTAACATCTATCATCAGTCCGATATTGTTTCTCAACTCCTATGAACTTTATAAAAGACAAGGGCTTGTTTTGCTTCCAAGTTGGTGCCTGTTATACTATGCTCCCCCTAATATCTTCACTTTTAAACATCTTTAAGTTATAATTAGCTTCTATAATCTTCTACAAAGTTGTTCTCCATCTTCTTATCTTCTAAATAGTTCTGAAATCACATTAAATGGACAACTACAGAGAAATTTGCTCTAAATCTTTCTTTTGTCCTTTAAATTTAATCACCTACTAGATAATATACCAAATGTCGAAAAACATAACAATATATATATATAACATATTATAAAGGTGAAAAATACCAAGTAAATTAATCCCAAATAATATATAAATTATTGATTTATCGCTAAGAACTTATGAGCATTCTATTTCACCTATGCAAATTAAGGCTCTAATTGTTATTTTTTGGCCTCGAAAAAGTTGTAGGATTGTATGAATTTTCTAATGAATACTTACTAAAGTTAGTGACAAACTATATAGAAACTAAGATAACTGACATTACAAGAAATATGCTTTATTGGCTATGTTTTCCATACATTTTTTTAATTTGTAGCCAAAAGTCTATATATCTCTATAGCTTTTCTAAATTGTAGCCTACTTAAGCAAACAACAAGACCTAACTCTGAAAAATAGTTCACGAGCTTTTTGAAAGACCATTAGCCACAATATTCTCTATATTTCTTTTTATAATGCAATATTATTATTTTAGCTACAAATTATTTTTTGTAGCTAAAATACTTTTACTTAATGGGCTACCTTTTTATTTCATAGCTAAAAACTATTAGCAACATTGTCATACAATAAAATATTATTTGGACATAAAATAGGTGAAATCTCCACAAACTTGCCTAAAATTAGAGGAAAGTTGTCGAGAAAAATAAACAAAGCCCCTTATTTCTTGTCTCACTTAAACCTTATAGGTAACTGCCCTCTTTATGATTCTCCCTCTCCAATTTCGGTTCGAAGTGTGAAGCAGATGAATTGGGTCTTGAGGGTTTGTTTGGAGATAACTATTTAGACTATGAAGCAAAGGAGATGTATATTTGTGCTTAATTGTTTTTTCTTTTCTTTATTCATACTAAAATATTTCTCTTTCATTTTAAATTTCCTTGAAATTGCCAACTTTTCATTGAAACTGTATTTGTTTACTTTTTTGTGGTTTTACGAGTTTTATACATGAACGTCTTTTAGTTTCTTTATCTTGGTTCTTCACTATTGATTCATTGCCTTGATTTTTTTTTAGTTTTTTGTTTGTTGGTTATGATACTGTCTTCTAGTTTTGAGAAATGCTATTTTGGCTACTTTGAGCTTTTTGGCGTTTCTACTTTTTCTGTTTTCGTTTTCTCAAGAAACAAATTGTTGTATTTCTTTTTTTTTGATGTAGTTCTCTAGCTCCTTTTTTTGAATGATTCAGGGTATTAAATAACTATAAGGATATTTCATCTGCAAGTCTTTTATTATGTATTTTCCAATTCTTACGTAGGTTCAACTTCTTTGTTTTGTTAATTGTTTAAAAAAGTATATATGAAATGATTTAATATGTGCTAAACTATGCATTTTGCAAATTTCAAGTTAGGAGGGGATTTCGAATGTATTTTCTATTTTTTTAATTATTTTTAGCTAAATAAGAACATTATATCTTCTCTAGAACAACACCTGCAAGGACTTGATGATGCAGTAAGTTATTGAAAGATAATGTATAGGGGGTTAATTCTCTTAACTTATATATTGAGTTTTACCTTAATTCATATTATGTGAATTGGTTTATGGTATATATTGAGTCATATGTAGCTTAGGGACTTCAATATCTCTTAATGTACATTTGAGTTAATTATATGTAGCTTAAAGGCTTCAATACCTCTTAATGTTCATTTATGCTAGTTATGCTTCTAATCCATTTCAATTCTATTAATATATTATTTTCCAGCTTTTTTAACAAAAGATGTTAAAAATATTATAATATGGATAATTCATTTTAGTATATGTATATTGTACATAGAAATATATATTTATTATACAGAGTAATGAAAGATCATTACTCTAACCATTCATATGTTAAAGAATGAAATAAATTTATGATGTCTTGATTTTGTAAATACTTGTATTTATAATTGGAAGAAGAAAACTATCTTGTCTGAAATATGTTAAGGACTTAAAGCAAGACGGCCCCTTAGGATGTGGTTGAGTTGGTGAAGTAGGAGATATGGGGCCAAAAGATCCTGTGTTAGAATCCCCTACTTACACTCTCTCGATCGAGCCTGTCGTACAGGGCTTGCCTAATGCGGAGTACCCGGGTAGCGTGATTTACAGGCTATTGCGTCAATCCAGAGGTTTACCCAGTGTGCATATAAAAGAATAGCGACTGCGGGTTCCTCCGTTCTAAAAAAAAACTTAAAGCAAATCAAGTTGCTTAAAAATGCATTGGAAAAAGTTATGGGAATTACTCAAAATCTTTAAATTTATGTAACATTGTTCAATGAATTTTTACTTATTGTTCACATTTGAAATTGAATGTTGCAGATATTAAGAACCTAAAATTTTCAAACTATGTTACTTTATTATTGAAACAAAGTTCCAGTGATAGTTGTTTCAAGTTGCATAAATATTATAAGTCTTGAATTACAAAATGAATGAAGGTACAACTGACAAGTGACATTATTGTGAATGGTAAAGTCATATGGTGTTTACTTTAATTTGAACCATATAAATTTTTCTATAGTAATTTTGGTTCACCTGATCTAAGTTTTTTATTTGCTCAGACTATTATTTTGACGGGTAATAAATAATCACTTATTTATGTTATATTACTTTTGTTGATACAATTTGATGGAATTGCCATCTATTGGATGCACCGAAATTTGAATTATTAATGTTTCTATATAACTTAATATTTATTTTCTTTATGCCACTTAAATCAATAATGACATTAAATAAATTAAATGGTAAATGTCTAAAAATTATTTTGTATGGGATAATTTGATAATAATAAGCAAATAGTTCTAAGCAAAAAACATGTTGAGAAGTCGTATGGAAAATGTCACAAATTGCTCAATACTACGGACTATGTAAAAAGTTGCAAAAGTTTTTAGCTATGCTTTCACACATTTGTAGTTAAAAGACTATATTTATGAAATTATTACAAAAACACAGTAAAACATAGCCAAATAATGTTAGCTATATTTTCTATTGCCTATCATGTAGTGCCAATTTTTTTCCCACTAACATTAGCTTCAACTCGATAAGTAGCTATGTAATTATAGTGTTTTTGGTATAAAAAATTCATAGCTCATAATTTATCATGACTAAAATTCAAGAAAACGTCACCTAGGGAATTGATGATATTTCTGATGATGGTTTGAAAACATAACGAATATAATGTGCGATGTTTTCTAACAAATTAGGTACGTTTTTAATTGTTGCTTATAACCTAGTTTGTTGTAGTGTTAATATGAATGATTATGCATTTGGGTGATGAGAAATATTTGATTCTTATTATGATGAAATGTCTTTCACATTTGTTATAAGACACATAAACAGTCTAGTGGTTTAAGAACTTGGATTCTTTTAGATTTATCAATCTATGACTATTTATAAGCATACTACCCCGAAAGTAGGGAATACATTGAATCACCTTTTATAATATTCTATGGGGCAAAGTGTATTCTTAACAAAATGGGTACTTGGTGGCCTAATGATGTGACGAGGGTCTAAGAGCGAGAATAAGAGTAGCTCAGATGACATGGAGAGAGGGGTTGATAGTAAGGTTAACCACCTATGATCCCAAACAAGGCTCTATAACATGCCTGTGGAAGTATGAGTAATAAGGTACTCGGCCGTTTTGGTAATGAGATTCTTCTTACTCCTCTTTTTAAGATAAGAGCTTAAAGATACTTATGAGACCTATTGGTCATTGTTATGAGTTTTTTTTTTTTGTTAGGCTACGAGGTGTTAGGGTCTTAATTATAAGAAGGTGTCTTTAAGCTATCCATACTCAGACTAATTATCCTCGTACCGGTTTAGCCCGTAAGGATAAAGTACGTCAAACATGTCTCTCTATTCCTAAGACTCAAATTAGAGACCTCTGGTTAAAGGACGAGAGTGCTGAACTACTCCAATGACATAACTAGATTACATGGAAAAAGCACCATTAATAATTCAACAAGAAAATAATTAATATATATGTAGGTAAACAAAAGCCTAAAATTGAATATGAAGAAATAATTTTCATAAAAACACTTTATATGGACTGTTAAAGTTTTGGAGTATCACTTACGATTATAAAAGTCTTAGGATGAAAACTAAAATTGTGCCAACTCTCAACATGTAGCGTGGTTAGAATATAGCTATGTAAACAAGTTGATAAAGGGCGCAACATTTCCTTGATGACATTCAGCTACAAATCTAAACAAGATGCACTATGCACGTGGATGGGAGCAACATTTTGTTTATGAGATGCAACCATAAATCTAAATCAAATGCACATTGTATACAGATGGAGTTGCCTGAGACATAGGCAAGTAACCTTAAAGTGTCTTTTTAGAAAGGGTTAAAAGGAAGCCTAAGACATTGAAGCACTTTGTCAAAATTTTTATTTTCTCAAGTCTTGAGAAACACAATGCGAATAGTAGTTGATTTGCAGTGATGAAATGATGGACCTTTCACGCCCTCGACTCAATGAGTGCACATTGATCTGTTATGAATTCAACTGTATAAAGTTGTTTATGTGATAGGGGTCTTTCTTTTGGAGCGAACAAAACTTTGTGGGATGACTGGTAGAGAAGCCCTGTGGGCCTGAAGCAAATCATAAACATTCTCTCTTTACATGCACATGAGGCTATTGAATATTAGCAGAAGAGATCAATATCCATTGGGGATAATTTGAACAATCAATGAAAATGATTGCCATTTTGCACGCTTAAGCTGATGTAGTGTCTGTCCATGTTAACAGTGTATGGTTATCACTTTGGAAACTTGGATACAGCTGATAAGTGTATTATTACGCAATAAACTACACACTCAAGTACAACCATTATTGAGGATTCTTTAGAAAGAGTTTGTTCTCTCGTTCCCTAAAAATCACACCATTTGAATTACGTGTACAACCTGGCAGATATTTATATGGGTGAGTGTAGACTTTGGTTGTCTCTGGGGATATTTTCATTACTTCGTCTTTCCTTGGTACCTTCAAATAAAGAAACATGGGAGTGCGTATCTGTACTCATAATTGTGAATATTGCATCCAAAAGTAGCACTGAAGGTGAAGAAGATGACTTGTAACAATGAAGCTTGTGACCACTAACTCACCAATACCACCCACCTACTTCTTGTCTTAAACCTATGGTCCTTTGCCATGGGTAAGGCCGTGTAATAGTGAAGAGCAGTAAAAGGCAAATAGCCAAGTTGCCATCTTTTCTTGTCCCATTGTGCACGGTACGCCTCTTGGGCTGCCAAATGGTCAATGACAGAAAAACAATCAGTAATGGGCAAGCAACATTAGGCGAACTCACGAGCATAACTTATTTGGTTCAACTTCGAATGTACCTCGAGAAGAAAATCCATGTTTACAGGTAACACGTAAAGACTCTATCTTTGGCTTAAAACGATGGGTTAATAGACGAGAGACATGCCAAGAAAAGAATTTTCATGCTCAAAACTGCAAGAAAACTCAAAATTCACAGCCCACCAAAACACCACGACGGCTTCATTGCTTTTCAGACCTTTTGAGATGCTCCCGTTTGTTACTATTGTGTGAATAACAAGCCAACGTTTCATGCTTTTCCCCTTCTAAACGTCACCGACATAATGACAGAGACTTCCAAACTTGGGACTTGGGGAAGAGAGACCGCAAGTAAGAAAATGTAATGAAAATTTAAGTTAAAAAGATTTAAAATTCTGGCGTGCATCCAATTCTATACTTTGTTTCTTGGTTCAGAAAACTCTGATTTGCTGATTATGTGTTGACTATATGATCACGTAAACAAAAGAAGAAGAGCTAATTATGTCTAATTATCAAAAGGGTAACATATCCACTCAAAAAGGTCTTGGCTCTCTTTGAAGCTGCGATATATATTCAATTCATTTAGAAACATAAAATTTGCCAATATATAGTGTCTACGGATTATGGAAGGAACACTTGCGGAGTTAAATTTGAGGAAGCCAGCCTTGTGCCAACTTTCCATCTCTCTAGCTGTCCTGTATGTCTGTCGCTCTCACTAAACTTGCTTGCCTCTTGACTCTGTGTCATTTCTTCTGTTTTTATTAAGTAAACTCTTGCTTCAAAGTTAACAATTGGAGCATTCATAAGTGGGGTGGTTGAAGTTGTCAAATGGGGTCGGTAACGACCTGGGTTTCCAATTTTCCTCATTATCTCCTTTTTCAGCTAATAGCATCATTTGGCTTGGTCAACTTGTTATTTAATCATTACCCAGATGCTTTTTTTATATAATATAAATAAAATGGTTGTGCTTTCACAGGACATTTTCTTTGGCTGGAATGATTTGTCTGTGGTCTATCAAACGAAATAGATTAGGCAGGCTATGCAGAGTTGGTGTGCGAACTCGTGCTTGCTGATTCGTAAGTATCATTTTTGAAGATTTTGGAATAGTGGAGATTAGAATGGGAACAGTGATGGAGGAAGAAACAGGCAAGAATAAGGGAATTCATTCAGGTTTAGCTCAACTTAATCAAGATCTGCATGGGAACTCAGGTAAAACCTTGAGAAATTCTGATAATGGGTGTGTATTGGAGGCTGAAGTTGTTTTAAATTCAGGAGAGGTTGGGAGTGGTAAAGAGGAGAGAGGGATTTTGGATGCGAATGCTACCGGATTGGGTTCAACTGAAAAGGTGGAAAAGCAGGAAACAAGTGGCATGGGAGAGACTGGCCAACCATCGAATCAAGGGACTAGTAGGAATCCAGATGATTTTGTTATCGGGATTGTGCTTGAGAGTGTGAATGCCGTAAGTTCCAGGGATACTATGTCGACGAGTGTTGGTAGAGAAAAGAAGGATCTGGGAGAAAAATCTGACGAATTTGTTAGCACTTGTAGACTGAAAGAACAAGAAACATCCAGAGGGCCACAAAATGGCGAAATCATGGAACAAATTGAGCAGGGAGTTGGTGAGAATTTAAGTACATCGGTTGATGGCGTTTCTCATGAGACAGCTATTGCAATAGATTCAGCAGAAAATGCAGTTACAAATGACAGCAGATTAGAAACCAATAGGAATGAGTTTGGTTCAACCAAGGTGACGGGTGATAAATTCAAGGCAAAATCGCCCAAAGTTGAAAAACCTCCCGTGATTGATTTTGTTGGCAGAGGAGCATCTAAGAATAATAGGGATGGAGAAACAGTCTGTAGGATTTGCCACTTGAATTCTGAAGTTGTACTGGAAAGTAGTGCTGCAATTGCAAGTACAGCAGCCTCTGCCTCTGCCTCCGCCTCTACCATGGACTTAATTCAACTTGGTTGTGGATGTAAAAGTGAGCTTGGTATTGCGCATTCTCATTGTGCTGAAGCTTGGTTTAAACTAAAAGGAAACAGGTAGTTTTTCTGATTTTCAAATTCAAAATTCTGATAAAAGTTTGAACTTTCCTGACATGATGCATCTTCTTATCCAACATTAGGATATTGATTGCCTAATCGTTACTGCCACATCATATCAGCTTCATACATTACAACAACGGTTGTTGTAATCTTCCATTGCATCCTTTTCTGAAACTTCTGTATGCAGAAGTTTTGTCAGGATTTTGTCAACAAATCATAAATTTTATTGGGTTCATTTTGTCAGGATTTCTATTGGGTTTCTGATTCATTTTAGAGATCTTGCTTAAACTTGGAATAAGAAGTTGTTCATCGACAACGAAGCTTCTATTCTTCAATTGGCCATTACGGGGAACTTCTGAATTTCCACTTCCAAATCATAAATCAGAGTTAGCGACGATTGGTTTTTCAGAACATATCAAATTTGGGTTTGTAGTTTAGGAATGTTGATGGAAGTTTCTCATAAATGTTTGGATATAAAGACTGTTGGCAACTATCCATCCATTTCAACTTTACAATTCTACTGAAGCATCTTGCTTGTTTATACTTGGACTGAATTCAATTACCAAGTTGCAATGATGTTCATGCTCTTGTCGCTGCTTCATCCCCTTCCTTTCCTTTTCTTCTCCCTTTAACCTTTTGTTTCCCTAAAGCTAACACTTACAAATATTTTCTAAAGCCAAAAACAGGAAGTTCCTCAAATTGTCAATGTGAATCAGGAACTTACTAGTGCATGAGCTTGTTAACCTTTGCTTTATTTTCTAATTGAAGTCATTCATCAGCAATCAATCTTTAATGGAATTGCTTCAACCTCATGCTGGCAGCCACTGATAATGGCGTGAATTTTTTATTTGTTTACTTGTTTCCTTGCAGGATATGCGAAATTTGTGGGGTGATGGCAAAAAACGTCACTGATGTTGGTGATAGCAGATTTGTGGAAGAGTGGAACCATGTGAGGCTTATGGTTAATCGAAACAGGTTTCCAGACCACGGTGGAGGATGTTGGAGGGGGCGACCGTTTTGTAATTTCCTGACGGCGTGCTTGGTGGTTGCTTTCATTCTTCCATTGTTTTTTCGGGTGGATTTGTTTTAATTGTAAAATCAAGATAGTTCCATCTTGTTCACATTGTTAGGCCGGCTGGAATATTAACATCTTACCTTGTCCTAAAAATATTCTTAGTTCTTTGTTGCTTAGAATTATACAGCTTGTATAACAACAACATCCAGTGAAAGTCCAGTTGAGACACGGGCTTTGGAATTATACAACTTGCACATTTCGGACAAAAAGTTTTCAGCTGATGTGCGACCTACATAGGAATTTATTCCCAAGAATAGTTGTCATATTTTATAAACATCATTCTTAGCATTCAGTAGTAGTGTCCTGTTAGAAATTAAACTTGTTTTTGTATTTGACTCGGTCAAAATACCAAGTCAAATTGTCTTTGAACTCTTTTAGACAACTTCATTGAAGCTAATGTCAGTTATTACCTATAAATGTGGCCATTTGGCCATTACATGAGTATTGTACAAAATCAAGGTTGTGTAGTGCGTGAAGGTTTTGGAAGATTCCCAACTCCAAGGCAATTATAATTGCTAACATTTGGTATCAAAGTTTTGTTAAAGTGCTCAAGTAAATCAAGATGGCTTCGAGTTCAACAACTGAAGTTCAACAAATGCAATGGTCAAATATCAAGTTTGACGGCAGAAACAATTTTGCGATGTGGAAACACTTGATGGAGTTATATTTGAGAAGCAACGAGAATGGTGAAATTTTGGAGAAAGGCTTAGTAGAAAAAGAAAAATTGACGGTTGAAGAATCACAACAATTGGTTTGTGATCATTTATTAAATGAAAAGGCCTTGTTTGTAATTTGTCAATCTATTGAGTTGTCAATTCTTGAAAAATATTCCATGCTAAAACAACAAGGGAGGCTTGCATTATTATGGTCAAAACGTATGAAGGAGCAAACATAGTTAAACGAACAAGACTACAACGTTTAAAAAGGCAATACGAGTTGATGGAACAAGGAAAAGATGAAAGAATTCATGATTATTTTTCATGAAATGAAAAATTGATCAATGAGATGAAAAATTATGGTCATAAAATTACAAAGACTAATATCATGGAGAAGATTATATGTTAGTTAACAAGTCAATTTGATTATGTTGCCAAATCTATAGAAGAGTCTAAAGGTTTAGAGCCCATGACTTTCAATACTTTGCAAGCCTCATTAGAGTCCTGTGAAATGCGTATGAATGAAAGATCATCAAACACAAGGAAGCAAGTTCTAAAAGCCCAAGCAAATTTGAGAAATGATAAGAAAACTGCAATAGGCAAAATAGAGCATATTCAAAGAAGTTCATAGTTTAGAGGCAGAGGAGGCAAAAATTTCAGAACCAATTATAGACCTAGAGTAAGGGTGCAACATCCCACTACCATAGGGTACGTACCTAAGCATTTAGGAACGTAACCTACGATAATGGTATGTTGAACCAATGGCAAAACTAACTGATATATAGCTTTAACCCGAATACTCAAAAGGCAATATCATTTTTCTTAAAACATTCATTTATGTCTGATAAAGTTTACACTGTTCTTCTCAACGATTGTTTACAAAACTCTACACGTCTAACAACATTACAAAATAATAACAGTTAGTTTCCTTCGAGAGTCAGCTGACGGACCTCTGAGCCATCTCTTAGTTCTCAGACGCTCTATGTTCTAACTACACCTTAAGTCTCCTGTCTCGTACCTAAAAAGTCACGATGCAATTTTGATGAGTTTTGCAACTCAATGAGTGAACCATCATTGATGGATTCACCGGATTACACAAATATAACACATATATCACAGTTATTCAAGTAATAAAATAAGCGTATTCATAATGGACATGACAGAAGAGCATTCATTTCAACTCGCAAATCAATCAAACAGGGTACACGTAGCTGTATGGGACATGAGACTCCTATTCGTTTTTATTATTGTGAATGAGAGCCTTTCACAGATGGATACAGAGGTTTTGGCCCGTAGGGCTCAATTAGAACAAAATCACGGAGCATAGCTCTACGTGCAGAATATATATCGCGGAGCAAAGCTCTACGCGGAAGCGCTTCTAACTGGCAACTCAGTCACAACGCCTTTATCTAAGTATGCATATTATGAAATGCATCAAATCCTGAACAGATCACATACACAAATCTCATACAAATGTTTAGATGATAATGCCAGACACATCGGACCTCAGTCTGGCATTCAGCTATCGCTGAGAATCACATATCATTCAGAAATTCATATTAGAATAAAAAGTCAAACACTCCCAATGCATGCCTAACTATCAGACCCCTCGGACCTCAGGTCTGGCATCCAGAAGCATCACGCAAAATAGATCAAAACACACAATCATATAATCCTAGGAATCCATCTAGGTTGAGTCACAATAAGCTCCCAGAAGTTATTGCCTAGATGGTCCGGCAATGTCCGTCTGTCGTCCGATATGTTCCTCTAAAACAAACAGAACACATTCGTAATTACCATTTGTTGTATGAGCGTATCAAAATATTGCAGTATAGGAAATATGCACAATGCATGTTCAATGGCAACTCCCAGGTTTCCTCATCACTTCTCTCTCTCTCTTATCAGAACTTATCGTAAATTTCTAACAT
>JANZXR010000002.1:36869168-36881279 GCA_027575705.1 Erythroxylum echinodendron
TTGTTAGGAATGGTAACTATGATAGATCCTTCCTGACTCAAACAATAAAATACGTGAGTTCATTCTATGCCCCTCACATGTACTATTCATTTCTACTGACTCACCTGTTGTAATAATTACAATCTGAAATGGAGCCTTCCTAACTTAAAAAATATTATCTCCATACTTCTCACGTGTACTATTTATATCCACTAATTTACTATTTGTCATAATGACAATTTGTTATACTTACCCAGAAATGCCAAATGAAAGCATGTATGTATATATATATATATATATATATATAATTGCATGAATGTGCCAAACAAGGTATCATAACTCATGTCTAACGTTCAATGAACTTAAGTCTTATAAATGCTTCACATAATTACGTGTTCTTAGCATATGCATAGGTGATGGGATGTTACAAAAGGAGAGTGAAACTTCTCAGGATAAAATCAATATTCAATGCTACAAGTGCAAAAAGTTTGGTCACTATCAATCTGAGTACAAGTCACATATTCAGTGTCATAATTGCAAAAAAAAGGGTCACTATAATAAAAGATGTCGTACTCAAAGACAAGAACATGAAGATAATCAAGTTGGAGTCGCTGAGAATAATAACCCAAAGACCTTATTGATGGTCGCTTATGAAACCAGTAACAATGATAACTGTCAATGGTTGTTAAATTCGGGTTGCAGCAATCACTTAAGTGGAAGCAAGGAAGTTTTAATTATTTATTATATTCTCTCTTTTCGTTAACGGTTCAAAATGAGTTCTCTTTCTCCTGCACTCGATTCTTTTGTCGAATTAAATAAATCATTTCATTCTTCAGTAAAGCTTGTCAATAACTACCAAATTCTAGTTTTAGGAAGAGGAAAGATTGCTATAAAATTGAAAAATTAATCTTTAAATTATATTTCTAATGTGTGCTATGCTCCTACTCTTTGCCAGAATCTATTAAGCGTTGGACAACTATTAAAAAAGGGTTATGATTTACACTTTAATAAAGATGGATGCATCAGGAGTGATATAAAAAAAAGACATGATTCTAAAGACGAGAATGACATCCAATCATCTATTTCCAATATATCTTAATTATAGTAATACTTGTTGTTGTAATACTATGACTATTAATGATAATTGTCTATGGCATATGCGACTTGGGCATTTGAATTTTGGAGGCATTAAGTTTAGGTTTCATGCTTACCAACCATTCAAGTTCTTGATTAGATTTGTGAGTCATGTGTAACAGGGAAAAAGCATAGAAATCCATTTCTTACAAAGCAAGCATGGACAGCCAAATGTCCATTAAAGCAAATCTATGTTATGTGGAGGTCTCATCAAATGGAAGTAACAAATACTTTATTACATTTATTGATGATTATAATGGAAAGGCATGAGTTTATTTTTTGAAGCAAAAAGCTGAAGCATATGAAGTACTTAAGAATTTTATAGCGTATATTGGAAAACAAAGTGGTTATTCTTTCAAGACTTTGAGAACGGATAGAGGCACATAATATATTGTTTGTGACGATTTCTTAAGAAGCATGGAATTAAGCATTGGTTCAAAGCTAAGTAAACTGCTTAACAAAATGGAGTGATGGAAAGGAAAAACAAAACTATCATGGATATGGAGAGAAGCATGTTATTTTGTAAAATTTTACCTAAAAGTTTCTGGGCAGAGGTTGTGGCTCGTGCGGTCTATGTTTTGAATAGGTGTTTTGTTAAAAATGTTTGTGATAAAACTCCACAAGAAGCAAAGAGAGGGAAAAAAAAGCCTACTATTAGTCATGTGAAGGTGTTTGGTTGCATAACATATTGACATGTGCCTAATGAGTTGAGAAACAAGCTAGATGACAAGGTAGAAAATTTTATGTTTCTCGGTTACAGGATAAAAACAAAAGGTTGTAAGCTTTATAATCCAAATACTGAAAAGTGATAATTAGTCAAAATGTTACTTTTGAAGAAGATGGAGTATAAGATTGGTCAGAAAAAGAAAAGAAATCATTTCCAGTATCGGTGTTGATAAACAATGAATTGGAAATGACTAATCTAACTGGAGAGTCATCTTGACCTTCAGTTCCTGAAGAGCCAACTCATGTTGATCCTAAAGCATCATCTTCTCCTAGTTCACCTTCACTTAGGCGCTCAGAATGAGAACGTCATCCACCCACTTATTTGAAAGATTGTTAAGTAAGTGATGATGAAATGAAAATGAAGTTGTGGCCCATTATGCTTTCTTTGCAGATTATGATCTAGTAATATTCAAGGAAGCAGTGAATGATGGTCATTGGATTAAAGCAATGGATGAAGAAATATGTGCCATAGAAAAGAATAAAACATGAGAGCTAACCACTTTGCCAAAAGTAAAGAAGCCTATTAGTGTCAAATGTGTATACAAGACAAAGTACAAACCCAATGAAGAAGTGGAATACTTTAAAGCAAGATTAGTTGCAAAAGAATACAAGCAAAAGTTAGGTATCAATTATTCTAAAGTATTTGCATCTGTTGCCAAAATGGATACTGTATATTTGATCACTTCACTTACCGCTCAAAGTAGTTGGAAGATTTATCAAACAGATGTCAAATGATTCTTTTTAAATGGTGTACATGAAGAAGAAATCTACATTGAGTAATCACCAGGATATGTAAATCAAGGAGAAGAAAATAAGGTTTATTGGATAAAGAAGGCATTGTATGATCTTAAATAAGCATCAATGGTATGGTATACTTGTATTGTTACTTATTTCGTTGAACATACTTTTCATAAGTGCCTATATGAACATACTTTTTATAGCGAGATCAACAAGGAAGGAGACATTGTTATAGTTTGTCTCTATGTAGATGATTTGATTTTTACTAGTAATAATTCAAGATTTTTGTTAGAATTCAAGAAGGATATGGTTGCTCACTTTGAGATGACAGCTATGAGATTAATATCCTACTTTCTTGGTATCGAGATAAAGGAAACAAATGAAGACATTCATCTCACAATGGAAATATACAAAAGATATTTTAAAGAAATTTAAGATGGATACGCATAAGCCAATTTTAACACTAGTTGAAGAAAGGTTAAAGCTTCTGAAAGTTGGCGGTGGTGATTTGGTTGAAGCAACAAACTTCAGAAGGCTTATTGGAAGTCTAAGGTATCTAACTACAACTAGACCAGATATTGTTCACGGAGTGGGAATTGTGAGCAGATTTATAGATTCACCATGATATTTCATTGGCAAGCTGCAAAACAAATTTTAAGATATATTAAAGGTACAATTGATGATGGTATATTTTATTCAAACAATAAGAATATATGACTAGTTGCATATTCAGATAGTGATTGAATTGGAGACGTTGAAAAGAAAATAAGTACTTCAGGTTATCTCTTTCATCTTGGTTCTGGAGCGTTTTCTTGGCCTTCAAAGAAACACCAAGTAGTTGCTCTTTCAACTGCATAAGCAAAGTATATAGCAGCAACAAATTATGCTACTCAAGCGATTTGGCTATAAATGATGCTTAGCAAATTACAACACCAACAAGATGGTCCAATGACAATCTACTGCAATAATAAATCAACAACTGCTTTAACAATGAATCTAATATTATTCTATAGTCAAAATAAGCATATTGACTTTAAACATCATTACATTTGAGATTTGGTTAAAGATAGAGGAATTATAGTTAAGTATTGCGCATCTAAAGATCAAATGACAGATATTTTTACCAAATCTTTAAAAGATGAGCTATTTTACAAGTTGAAGAACATGCTTGAAATGATTAAACCAAGTTTAAGAGAGGGTGTTAAAAACTAAACTTGATTTTGTATTTAACTTTGGTGAAAATATCAAGCCAAATTGTCTTTGAACTCTTATAGATAGCTTCATTGAAGTTGACATTATAGTCCTTTATTACCGACTTTACTTTCCATAAATATGGCCATTACATAGGTATTGTACAAAATCAAAAGAAAAGTGAGGGAAAATACTGCTATATAGTGTGTAAAGATTTTGTAAGGTTCCCAACTTTAACGAGTTATATAGTAAGAAGTTTTAATAAATTGAGTGTATATTTTGTTACCTAGTTTATTTTGAGCAATTATAATTGCCAACGTGTCCTACTTTTGGCCAACTCAAACTGGAAAGTCCTCATGCTCAACTTAAGCCATTTCAGCTGGAAATAATGGAACATTCCTGATACAAGCCGAAGACGATAATGAATTATCGACACTAACTGATTATACTTGCATTTGTGAACTAAATAATATTCCTAGTTTTGAGGTTTGAACTTTGAACGTGTGACACCTTGCGAAAGGATGACCGTTAAATATAAGTAAAGAATATTGATAATATGTACCAGCAGCATGGCATCCGTTGTAGTCTAGTTGGTTAGGATATTCGGCTCTCACCCGAAAGACCCGGGTTCAAGTCCCGGCAACGGAATTTTATTTTGTTAATCTCCGTTGCAAACAATATAAGGGCAATATAGTCTTTTTGGTCAAACTACAGTCTTCTAAAGGTGTTGGTCATAAAACCCTAACCCTGGATCGCATTTATCTCATAAATATAAAAGCCAGCCTCTTGCCTCCAATAGCCACCGTCTTCCTCAATCGCCACTTACAATGGTGATCTCCGCTCTTTGCATTTACATCACAGTTTCTGTTTATGTATGCTTATACAAGTTTGCATGTACTTACTATGTAGTACTTCTTTGGTTCTTCAGGCTTCGGAGAAGAAGTTGTCCAACCCAATGAGAGAAATCAAAGTTCAGAAGCTCGTTCTTAACATCTCCGTCGGCGAAAGTGGAGATCGTCTCACTCGTGCTGCAAAGGTTTTGGCCTCGCTTCTCTTTTCTTCTTCTTTTGTGTTTAATTTTGTTTTGTTTGTTTGTTCTGTCTGATTTGGATTGTTAATAATAGGTGCTCGAGCAACTCAGCGGTCAGACCCCGGTCTTCTCCAAGGGTATGATTGCGATTTTCAGCTTCGAATGCGTTGTTTTACGTGGTATTTCGTTAGGTTTTGCACTAATATTGTGGGTTCCTGGTTTGGGTTGAGCAGCCAGGTACACTGTCAGGTCTTTTGGGATCAGACGTAATGAAAAGATAGCTTGCTACGTGACTGTGAGGGGCGAGAAGGCTATGCAGCTGCTTGAGAGTGGTTTGAAGGTGAAAGAGTATGAGCTTTTGAGGAGGAACTTCAGTGAAACTGGTTGCTTTGGGTTTGGTATCCAGGAGCATATTGATCTTGGTATCAAGTGAGTGTTTGCTTGTTTCTTTGTTAAGTATTAAATGACTTGTCTTCTTGAAGTTAAATTAATTTGATGTGATTAGTTATTAACTGTAACTGAATAGCTGTGTTCACATTGTTTTAACACTTGTATGGTCCTGCAGTAGCCCTGAAAGATTTATTTGCTGGTGTTGTGTTTAACATATAGGAGCTGTGGAACTTACTATACTTCTGATAATTTTATAGTTGTAATTGGTTCTGCATCCTTTTCAAGATGCTGTCAGAACTGAGGATGTTCCCAGCTTCTTACAAGAACTTTTATATTATAACATGTTAGGACTGAAAAGATGCTTTTCTTTTTCTAGTTTAGCGGGAATTAATTTTTTCTAATACATTTTCAGTTGCTTAGTTTTCTTGGTTCAGCTTTTCGAGATTGATTAAGTTATGCTTACCTTGCTGAAATTATTCATTCTGATCTCTTGTATGTATTGTGTGTTTAATTTCCAACTGATTTTCAAGAGCGAATGGCATTGCCTTACTTGTCTACAAGCGATGTGGGTGCTCAATTGTACTGGGGTGATGTATAGTATATTTCCTGCCAGTTGTTGGTTGTACTGTATATTGGACTGTTCATGTAGATTTCCTTGCAACTGCTGGGGTTGAATGATTCCATGGGAGGTTGATTCATTGTGCTTTCTTATACTTGGCCCCTTTCCATTTAATTTTGAGCTGACTCTTAACGTTTTATCATCTCTTGTCAGATATGATCCCTCAACTGGTATCTATGGTATGGATTTCTATGTTGTTCTAGAGCGGCCAGGTTATCGTGTGGGTCGTCGTCGCAGATGCAAGTCACGTGTTGGAATTCAGCACAGGGTCACGAAAGAGGATGCAATGAAATGGTTTCAGGTCAAATATGAAGGAGTCATCCTTAACAAGGCTCAAAGTGGCCCATCTTAGATGTTACAAAATTGTTTTGGTTAAAATTTTGAGTTTTTTCTTCAAGAAGGTCCATTTTATGTTGGAAAAATGTTGTCTTGAATAGACCATGAATTGGTAGACACATATTACTGCTATGGATGTTTTCTTGTTTAATTTAACAGTAGTGCTTTACTTGACGTGCGATACTAAATAAACGGTTATTTTGCGGTTAAGTCTTTTGCTTTTTATCCCCTTATTATGAGCTGCCACTTTGGGAATGGCAGTCAAAGAGTGACATACCCAACACCTTCTGAGAGATCATATATATGTATGCAAGGAAGCAGGTTTGGCGTAAGATATAATGCTATACATCTCCTATTTGTCCGAGTTATAACCTTGAAATCTATAAATGCCAGTCTTCGTCTTGGGTGGGATTCTGAGTGAACTGAATATTAAGATTCTTTTGAAGACAACTGGTTGAAACGAAGGCGTTAAAACCCAACAAAATGGCCTCAGTAAATGAGCACAAGACGAGTATGAAAGCAACATAGAAATGAAATAACAAAAGAAAGGTTTTCGGGAAGCTACTTGATTCTCTACACATGTTAACTAGCAACTGCTTGCATGTCTTTGAACTTCCAACAAGAACTTTGACGATTTCAGGACTTGAGCAATTCCATAAGTTCACCTTTCTTCAGCTTTGAGTAACCTTTGATACCCCTAGACTTAGCTAGCTCCTTCAGCTGGGCGAGTTTCATTTCCTCTATTCTTGGCAACTTCAACTCCGGGCTTCCCACCATGATTGCGGATGCTTCATTGGAGGGCTCAGCTGCTGGTCCTCTAGGCGCTGATGGTGATGGGATTGGTGATCTCTTCACAAAATTAGATGGAGGCCTCGTTAACTTGAAGTTTGTTTCTAAGAGTTGTTCATCACTTCCCATCTTCTTGTTCTTGTCAACACCTTGGTTCCTTCTAAATGTTTTGGTTCCACCTCTTTTGGTAGCTGTTCGTGCCAAAATTATAAACTAATCATACATGATAAGAGAGTTAATAGAGCAAATTGCTTCTAAGTTTCTAATTCCCAGTCAAAATAAAGTTTGTAAATGATATGTGATTGAAAAATAAAGTGTGTAAATGACATGTGATTGAACAACTGCTTAGATGATCGTTCTGAAGATTTCCCTTTTAAATTTATCAAGAAATGCACTGAAAACGAACAAAACCAGAGATCAGGTGACCTGTGCTAAAGCTTTCTTTGATGTTCCAGTTTTCTTGCATAAGAAAAGAAGTTCAAATCTTACAATGAACGTAGCTTAAAATGCCACCAAAATACTAGTAAACTTGTTTCAGTATTGGGAGAAGCATATCCATGCTGTTATACCTTTTACTTGTTTTCTTGATTGGCGAAGAAACTCCAGGACAGAATCAGTAGGTGAAGTGTCCTCCGATGCTTTTCCAGGCCTCATCCCTGTATCGGCCGACTCCTCTTTTGATATTGAAGACTGTATCCTTCTGAACAGAGCAAGAATTTCTTCCTGGCCAGATGACTTAGGGAGTTTACTATCAAAAGACTGGGATTTATTACTGTGATAGTCCATTCTTCTTCTTCCCACTCTGGTGCTTTTCTGGGGACGTTTACCTTTCCTATTTCCATCAGAGTGTGTGCCGGAATATCTTGATTGCAGAGTATCATTCCATGAAGAAAAAAGTGAAGGCCCATCTGCAATCTCAGCCAAATTTAACAAGCTGCATCAAAAACGACCCTTCAGTTTGGAGTTTGGACTTACAGACATATCAATGGTACCTAAAGAATGTTTTGATAAACACTGCTGACTGATCATGCAAGTTCATTATGCGCATATAACACTACAGAGGGAAACTTTAACCTCATAAAAGGAAAAGTAGCTAGCTTATTCGGAGAGTGAAATCAATAACATATGTCATTTTCACACCTACATAACCTTCAGAAACTGGAACATTGAAAGGGGACTGAACGGAAAAAAGATCTAAGAACCTAATTGAGAAGAAGAGTGGTAGCACACACTTCAACCTCAAAGTGAAACAGCAAAACCTTACAACTTTAATCATCACACAAACCACATATTTCACAGACTAAGTAGGTCAAATTTTACATGTTACAGCATCAAGTTAGAATTGAATAACGGATACCCAACCTACATATCAAAGGCTTCCTTATAACTGTAATTTTATACATCCACTGGCAATAACTAAGGGAAGTCTTTTGACAACTTTGCAATATAACAGAGATTAATCTCATCAACAGTTCAGTGGCTATATTGCAAAGGTTTCCATGTCATCAATGGTTCAATGGAAGTGATGCAGAGCTTGGTCCATAGATTTGGAAATGGCTGCCAAGGCGGTGATCATGAAGGAAAAGAGAATCATAAGGTGGTAGCCCATATCAAAGGAGCTAGTTCCCCATCCAGATTCCTAACACCCATATTTGAGGCAGTGGAAGAAAAAGATCTCACTCAAATGTAGCCCTACCGTGGAAGGCGCTGTACATTCTTTACTAATTCATGGCACAGTAAAGCACAAAAACAGGTTCATCATTCATATATCAGCGGAACCACCCAAAGAGAGAAAAAAGAAATAAAGAAGCATTATCTTTTACTTGCGTAGATTTATGTACAGAGAACATCAATCCTGCCGTATGACCATTTCAATCTGCTAAAAAACAAGTTCAACCCAGGACCATAACTCATTCACGGAAGCTCATGAAGATGGATACTACTGAAGGATAATGATAATACCTTTGAGAGAAACAATGGGCTTTCCAATCTTGAGCTGATTAGTAAAAGAGGAACAAGAGGGCCAATTCAAAACAGAGTGAGAATAGAAAACAACATCCATATCCAACAATTAGACCTGTGGATTCTGAATCTGCATCTGGATTAGATTCACACGTTCTGCACTTTATATGGGCACATGTGGTAGTCTTTTATCGTTGACAAATAACAAGGTCACATCTTTATTTCAGCGCGTGGACACCAAATTCCTCTTTTCCTTTCTTTTTTCGGAACAACTCAATTCTTAAAAAACGAGCTTTCCTTTATTGTTTTTCTAGTCTTGTCTACGTTCCCCCACACCTTCATATGCGTCTTAATGGCCAAAACTACATCAACGAACTTCTTCAGCTTCATGCCTAACAGAAACCCTACCCAAGACTCCATCAAAATTCAAAATGGGTTCTTTCTGAGCAGACCAGTGAAAACATTTTCTCTTTCATCACCACAATTGCAGTCTTATTATGCTTCGATTCCCATCTCAGTACCCCTCACCAAATATAAAGATTACGAATTTATTAGTCTTGATGAGAAAATTTGTGAATTCTGCAAGAAAGGTAATCTTAAAAAAGCAATGGAATTCCTTCTGATGCCTGAAAAACCCCAAATAGCTTCAAGTACTTATTGTTCTGTATTGCAACTCTGTGCTGAGCTTAAATCTCTAGAAGATGGTCAAAAAGTGCATTCCATCATTCGCTCCAGTTCGGTTTCAATTGATGGCGTTCTGGGATCAAAACTGGTGTTTATGTATGTGACTTGCGGGAATTTGAGAGAGGGGAGGCTGGTGTTTGATAAGATTGCTAATGAAAAGACTTTCCTTTGGAATTTGATGATAAATGGGTATGCAAAGATTGGTGATTTTAAGGAGAGTGTGCTTATATTTGAGAAGATGTTGAGGTCTGGGATTGAAGTGAACTCCCACACATTTTCTTGTGTTTTGAAATGTTTTGCAGCTTTGGGAAGTATAAAAGACGGTGAATGGGTTCATGGGTATTTATTGAAACTGGGTTTCAATTCATATAATGCTGTTAATAATTCTCTTATTACGTTTTATTTCAAGATCAGAGAAGTTCAGAGCGCACATAAGTTGTTTGATGATTTGACTGACCGAGATGTTATTTCATGGAATTCGATGATAAGTGGATATGTGGCAAGTGGTCTTTGTGAAAAAGGACTAGAGGCATTGATAGAGATGCTAAAATCGGGAGCTGACACGGATTTGGCAACAATTGTTTGTGCTCTTGCAGGTTGTGCAAACTGTGGTGATGTTTCTTTGGGAAGAGCACTTCATGCTTTTGCAATAAAAGCCAGATTTGACAGGAAAGCTATCTTCAATAACACAGTAATGGATATGTATTCAAAATGCGGCGACTTGAATGGTGCAATACAAGTTTTTGCAAAGATGGCTGATAAAAGTGTTGTATCCTGGACTGCCTTGATTGCCGGCTATGTTCGAGAAGGACTTGCTGATAAAGCTATTGGAATGTTCCATGAAATGGAAAGAGGAGGTGTTGTGCCAGATACTTTTGCTATCACAGCTATTCTTCATGCCTGCGCTTGTAATCGGTCACTGGAAAGTGGCAAGCATATACATATCTACATCAGGGAAAATGATATGCAGTCAAATATCTTTGTATGCAACGCTCTCATGGACATGTATGCAAAATGTGGAAGCATGGAAGATGCTGAGTCAGTGTTTGTGGAGATGCCTGTGAAGGATATTGTCTCATGGAATACCATGATTGGAGGCTACTCAAAAAATGGTCTTCCTAATGAAGCTCTCAGTCTTTTTGTCACAATGATAAAAGAGTTGGAACCTGATGGTAGAACTATGGCATGTGTGCTTCCAGCTTGTGCCAGCCTTGCAGCCTTGGATAAAGGCAAAGAGATCCACGGTTACATACTACGAAATGGATGCTTATATGATCAACATGTTGCCAATGCTCTCGTTGACATGTATGCAAAGTGTGGGATGCTAGTTCTTGCTCGATTCCTGTTCGATATGATTCCTACAAAGGATTTGGTCTCATGGACAGTGATGATTGCTGGATATGGCATGCATGGGTTGGGAAATGAAGCAATTTCTGCCTTCAATGGAATGAGGTATGCAGGCCTTATGCCAGATGAAGTTTGCTTCATCTCTATATTATATGCTTGCAGTCATTCTGGATTAATTAATGAAGGATGGACGTTTTTCAAGTTAATGCAAAACGAGTGCAATATAAAGCCACAACTAGAGCATTATGCTTGTGTTGTGGATCTTCTTTCCCGTACTGGGAAGCTATCGATGGCATACAAATTCATACAGAAAATGCCAATTGAACCTGATGCAACGATCTGGGGATCTCTGCTTTGTGGGTGCAGAATTCACCATGATGTCAAATTAGCAGAGAAAGTTGCAGAACATGTCTTTGAGCTAGAACCCGAGAACACAGGTTACTATGTACTTTTGGCAAATATCTACGCAGAGGCAGAAAAGTGGGAACAAGTAAAGAAAATGAGAGAAAAGATTGGTACGCGTGGTTTAAAGAAGAATCCAGGGTGCAGTTGGATAGAGGCCAAGGGCAAGGTTCATATCTTTGTCGCCGCCGATAATTCACACCCACAAACCAATAACATTGAAGCTCTAGTGAACAAATATAGATCAAAGATGAAGGAAGAAGGTTATCATCCTAAATTGAGATACGCTTTAATTAATGCAGATGAAATGGAGAAGGAAATGGCCCTTTGTGGACACAGTGAGAAATTAGCCATGGCTTTTGGAATATTAAACTTGCCACCTGGCCAAACAATACGGGTAACTAAGAACCTAAGAGTATGCGGTGACTGTCATGAGATGGCCAAGTTCATGTCCAGTAAAACCAAGAGGGAGATTGTTTTGAGAGATTCTAATCGGTTTCACCATTTCAAGGATGGCATTTGTTCTTGCAGAGGTTTCTGGTAAATTAATTCATGGAGAAGTCTGAATGTAAGAGCTCAAGCTAAGCCATTTATGGTGAGTGAAAGTTAATGATAGTTAAGTTAGACATTTATCATATGTGAATATTGAATTGGGATCTACCTCTGACTGATGTAAATGTTGATCTTAGACAATTGAATCCTCTGACTTAGACATTTATCATATGTGAATATTGAATTGGGATCTACCTCTGACTGATGTAAATGTTGATCTTAGACAATTGAA
>JANZXR010000002.1:36905217-36939277 GCA_027575705.1 Erythroxylum echinodendron
TTGTTTGTTGAGATATTTGAAAGGTACTATGCATTATGAATTATCTTTTAGTGGTCATCCTCCTGAATTATTCTAATTCTAACTGGGTTACAGAGAGTGATGATATACACTCTACTAGTGGTTGTATTTTTACTTTAGCATAAACTGTAGTGTCTTAGAAATCATCCAAGCAAACATGTATTGTGAGATCAACAATGGAGGTTGAGTTTATGACTTTGGAGCTGGCAGGATATGAAGCTGAGTGGCTAAGGAATCTCTTAGCAAATATCCCATTTTAAGAAAAATCAATTCCTTATATGTTCCTTCATTGTGATTCGTAGGCTGCCATTCATATTGCCAAAAATAAGGCATATAATGGCAAAAGTAGACATATCAGATTGAGACATAAAATTGTCTATACTTTAATTAGACACAATGTAATTTCTCTAAACTATGTCAAGTAAGAGAGAAACTTAGCAGTTTTGTTTACAAAAGCTTTGAGTAGGAAACTAGTTTTACGACATACTAAAGGGATAGGGTTAAGCTCAATTGTATAGTAACCTTGTGATGGATAACTGTCTTAGGAAACCAAGTTTAATGGGTCAAACGAAGTTATGTGGTGACTACTTACTTATACATTGTCTATCAAATAATACTAAGATACATTCAGTTGTTGAATTGCATCCCTAGCACGGCTCTACCGCGTTTAATGAGGTTGGATTGTTTAATCCTTATGAGTTCCATATCCCAAGTTTGGGTGGTGTAAGCAGTACACACTTGATGGACTCACCTACGTGATTGTAGGGAGCTAGCCACCTTCCTATGACATTATTTGGGCTATCTCTCTAAAGCGATCATGAGATCAAGGCATTTTGAAGCTATTTATTTCTCTAGCAGGTTTTATCTTTGGTTTTCTTGGATACCATGTTCAGGACTTAGTTCACCTGGTTGTTCATTAATCTTTCTCACATAAATGGGTTATCTTGAGGTGGTCGAGATGACTTTGTTTCTCTAAGCAATTGGAAACACTAGAGGTAACAGAAGCGAGAAAGGCATAACAATAAACTCACAAAGACCACACCTGTACTGGTATCAAATTTGATTATGATGAAGTAATTTATTGATATCGATAAATAAAAAATACTGTTTCAGGTAACTTTTAAAACTTATAATATAATCTTTAATTTTTAAAAATTACAAAATATTCCTTCATATATAGTCTTGTATAATTTATAATTTTATATCAACCATGTCTTGAAAAATCATAATAATAGAAATTTGAAATAATAACAATGTCATCAATTGTACGTAACATTCTTTTTGCATTTTACAAAGAGGTTATTTTATGAGGGTCGGTTAGGGATCAATGACGCAACCTTCCCTTTGCTTTATATAAAAAAGTTGTTTTCATAATTCAAGCTCGTGATCTATTGGTCACAAAGAGGTAACCTTATCTTATCAGTTACTCAAAGGTTCACCCTCACATGAAAACATCACATAAAAAGAGTAATAATTATTCATGACTCTCTAACTATTATAATTTATAACAAGAGTTTGCCTCGAGAAAATAACTAACTATGAGTAAAACTTAAAACAAAAACATTTACAATTATATTTATATTGTAGATGTAGATATAACTTATACATCAAATATAAGTGAAATTAAATAAGGGGAGAAATGAAAACCTAAAACTTCATTTAGTCAAATATCTGCTCAAATCGCATTGACCCCAATTCTCATTTGATAAAAAATTTCATCATTAAGAGGAGTTTCATCATCATTATCATTTAAATTTATTGAACCAAATCAAATGTCAATACTTTCCAATCAAAGATTATCTCCCAAATCACTCATCTATCAAACTAAGCTCCTCAAAAACTCAATCCACCAAAAGATCAATACGGCCTAGGTAAATTGGATCATCATATTACTTGTTGATAACTTGCATTTTGTGCATGTTAATTGTGTGTATTTTATGTTGTTTTGATGGGCTTATGTGATGTTTTGCTTGTGTTTCTATGGTAATTTGCATCTTTGTATGTTCTAGGTGATGAAATTCTAAAGTGATGCGATTTGGAGTGAATTTGGCTAATCTGAAATTGGACAGGATTTCAACATAACCATGTTGAAGGTGACACGACGTTGACAAATTGTTACCTGCGAATTTTGAATTAATCACCTTGGCATTTAGGCCTGAATGACACAGCCCTTTAGTGGACGAAGTCAAGTTATCTTGTAACCCATGGGAGCTTTATTTTGATATTTAATTGGGCCCCACTTTGTTTACTATAAGGAGAAAAATCTAGACCATTAGGGGGCCCACTTTATTTATTGAAAGAAAGAAAACCTAGACTTTGGGGAAAAAAAGAAAACAACGGGAGCACTTAGGGGGACTTTAGAGGAAGACAACAGACTTAGTTTTGGGAAGAGAAGACAACGTTTGACAATCAGTTGGGACTCACTTAGAAAACAACAGCGGTAGCACTTTTGGGAGAGAAAAATGATTTTCACAACTAGCTCAAAGGAGGTGACGACAGCAACAACTCTTGGAAGGATGATTTTTGACAATCAAATTTAGAATAGTGGGATGACGACAGTAGTTTTTAGTGGATGGAAAGAAGACAACAACACTTCCCCAACAATATTATCTTTTAATATTGCTATGCGTGGCTAACCTTTTGACTTATTCTATTAATAATCATAATAAACAAATTAAATTAAATTTAGAAATTAAAAAAATTATATCAAACTTAATAATGATGATAACATATCTTTTCCAAAGCTTTAAATTGTATCAATTAAAGACCAAATCATTCACTATTTTGTGCTCTAATTTATTACTTTTCTTAAACTGAATGAATTCAAATGTGCTCTAATTTCTTTCACCCTATTGCACTCACACTTTGACTCAAAATTCAAATTGCAAACATTTGTAATTTTGGAACATCACTTCTAAATTAGTCCCATCAAGCGAATATAAGACAACAAAAGTAGTATTATAAATAAAATAAAGTGATGATTAATTTAATAATTTTCAGCAAGTCATAAAAATGAAAAAATATATATACCTGAATTAAGTTTGTCTCTTTAATGAATAGCAATTGGCATCCTAAAATCACTAGAAACATTCTTATAAATCTCTATTTGTGAGCTTAAGAGATCTTGCGTCATCTCATAGGCAACGATTATTGTAATAGTTAATAACATTCTCTATTAACTTTAACTTTCTTTGTAAAACTTGGTCTAAAATAGACACTAGGATTAAAAGATGACCCCAATTATAAACAATAGAGAGTAAAGTTGCCTTTCTTATCTCTCATTAGTGACTGCAAGATAAGGTATAAACAAAGAAGACCTATTTTTCAGATTGACCTTGATTGCTTTCTTCACTATCTCCATTGTATCATAAAAATAACTCATTGTTGCCTTCTCATCACTATCATCCAGGCAAAGTACCCTCACCAAAGGCTCACAAACTCATATGAAAAATTGACGTTGAGACCAAAATTTATCATCATTAAGTATAATTCTCGAAACCTCGAATTTAGCACTAGACCTAGAATGCTGAGATGTAACTCACTTATTAATTGTAAACATTTGTCTCAACTCTTTTTTCATCAAAATAAAACACTAAAGTGATAAGAAATTAGTTACAAATCTTGTAATATTAAAACGACACAAATTCCTACCGTTGGTGAAATCATTTATCATTAAATTCAGGACTCGTGCATGATTTTAGATGAACTTTATAACCTTTTTTACTTTTTGCATGATCTTATCAATAATGGAAAAATACTTAGCATCTCCTATATTTTTCAATGTCAGGTTAATGCAATGTGCAACATAAAGAATCTACTAAAAAGAATTATACTTGCTTTGCAATCTTCTTCTAACTGTTTTATAAGTGGAATCATTATTATTAATGAATTGAACAATATTTTCTAGCCCAAATTGAGTCATAACTTCATCAAATACTTGAAATAGAGTATCAACATTCATAATTAGATGCATCAATATAATTTTAAAATATTGTCTCCTCTGCAGAATAAAACAAAAAATTAATAAAAGGATTATGTCTTTTATTTGTCCAACCATCACACATGATTAAACACCCAAAAGTAGCTCAAGTCATTTTTTTTCATTTGAATAACTTATTATTTCATAAACAGAGTTGCTCAAAAGTTTACCACTATAGTCATCAATTGAAGAAGCTTTGTATCCTAGATCGTAAGAAGTAATAACTTCTACCATAGGCTGAAAATGGTAAGATTGGGCAACATTTAATGCTATACCTTAATCATAACACTATCTAGTCATTGCCATGTTCACATTATGAGTCGCTTCTCTAAATTATAAGGAACTATGGATTAAAGGATAAGCTCTAGGAGTTGTTCATGGTGCAAAAAAATTGGACACATGTTCTCTTCTTTTCCTAAAATCAACTGCAATATTTCCTCCTTGTTGGATAGAAATACTACCACCTTCAATGTCCTCACTATCATACTAAACACCAACAAAACAACTTCCACTACCAATTTTATAGTTCAATCTTTGCCTTCTATCTTTCTTATGCTCATACTTTTCAAACAAAGTCTTTGTTAGTCATTTCACATCATAACTCACTTTTTTATAAGGATCTACATCACCTTGATCTCAGCTAAATATTTCTTTAATCTAGTGATTCCCCTACCTTTCAAAGGCTTGTTACAATACAAATAAATAGTATAGTTCTCTATTTTAGGAACTAATCTAGCATGATCCTAAGTTGGATCATCGAATCTTCCTAGACCTGAAGCAACTGAACTATTAAGTGTACTTGAATTTTCCTCTATTTATCTGTAAAAATAAATGAAGACATATATTAAAACTAACTCGATAACTTTGTATCAAAATGAAGTTGTGTATAATAATAAGAAGAAATAGAGCAATAACATTTTCTTAATAATCATATGACATATACATGCAAGTGACCTTCATAAACTTATATAAATTATTCCTTAAGAAAATTTGATGATTAAGTAGATTCTATCTAAAAAATTCTCATGTTTCTTAGCCCAAACTTTAAATATACATTGATTACTACATTCATAATTATAATCCATTTTGTATGAGTACATAATTTAAGCATAAAGTCACAACCCACAATTTTAACCCATTTTATGTAATTACATAAGTCTACTATAAAGTCACAATTATAACTATTTTGTATGATTACATGATTCAACCATAACACTCGTTGTGTATGATTATATAATTTGACCATAAACTCATAACTCATATCTATAACTTAATTTGCGTAATATGATTATATAAATTTGTAACTATAACTCATTTTTTGTGATTATATATAACTATCATAAACTCATATCTTTATTTTAATTCGTATAATCATATAATTCAACCAAAATTAACTAACTTAGTTCGTATATTACAAAATCAATTTGTAATATATAATCTAATTTATAATAAAGACCAATACATTTAATTTAATATCTCTCAAATATCAAACAATAACATAAACTTCAATTTTGTATTGAGTGATTGAATTTCCATTTTCCAAAATCCAAACAATACAAATGACATAGCACATCCAAAATTCTAAATCTCAAATATTGTAATTCTATATAAAATCCTCAATCTCATTCCTCAATTTTCAAAAATCATGCAAAACGAACACATCTATCCATTCTACATCTATCCATTCTAGTATCTAACAATCCATTATCCTCAATTTCTAAAATGGAATTTTCAAAATGCAAATTAGAAACTCACAAGTTATAGGCACTCACATGCACAAGAACTACTTAATTAATTCAACAATCAACAATTAACTCAATACAACACAGTACATGTAGTTCAATTGTTCAAGGATAATTTGCATTTTGCAACCTTGAAGCTTGAAGCTTGAAGTTTGAAGTTTGCAACTCCACTCGTTGTCAATGAGGTCAAAGCGACAATGGCGAAGGTAGGACCGTGAGGTGACTGCACATGTAATAGAGGGTGAGGCAAATCAAGGTGATACAGGTAGGTGACTGCAATGCACAAGCGAGGCGAGGCGAGGCGAGGTGCAAGAGAGAGGGGATTAGATCTTTTGTATCAATTATGAAGCTCCTATCATCTCATCCATACATTTACGTAGACCCTACATAAATGTATGAATGAGATTTAATGGAACAAAGTTAGAATAGAGGATTAGATGTCAAGCGAGAGAAGTGATTGGTGAGTGGTGAGAGCATAAGCAAAGGCATAGGTGGCTGGGATTGGGTAGGGAGGGAGTTTGGTAGGTTAAACTTAAGGTTAATTTTTTAAAAAAATATAATTTAATCTAAATTTTTAAAAAATTACAATTTAGTCCAAATTTTTAAAAAATTACAATTTAGTCTAAATTTTTTGAAAAAATTACAATTCAATTCGATAGGTCACCGGTATTTTGGCATCAACCGGTACTGACTCACAGTATGAAATTATCGATATTATACCATTTTTCTACCAGCACTACTCCTAGTACAGTATAGTACCTACACAATTGGTTGACAATAGACAATAACAGATACATTGAACAATAAAGTTAAAGACAATTTTAATAATTTTTAAAATTTAGAATTAATGTTTCAACATTTTTTAATAAATTGATTAGAACATATGCTAAATGAATTCAATAGAAAACAAACCTTTTTAAAATTAATATAAGAAAAGAAAAGGTTTTAAATATAATAATTACTAATTATTACAAAAATAAAAATCTTATTTTATTTAGTAATAATGAGTATTAACATGATTATATTAAAAAATACATTATTTTAGGATTGTGGTATATTTCTTCTTGAGTCCTTATTTTCCTCGTAATCTCCATTTCTGGTCCATTTAGGATGATTAGCCATCATGCCCATCTCGGGTTTCGGCACAGCGATTCACATTCATATTACCAACCATTGGATGGACCTAATTAGTCCTAACATCTTATTCATGGTTGTCTGGGCCAGGCGCCTGGGGGACCCGTCAGCTTGCCTTGCCTTTTCCTTTTCATACTTCATTAATCTTTCTTCCTTTAATTCTACACGTGCACATCATGGGAGGAGATTGATAGCAAAACAATGTTTACTCCCACCAAACTGGAAGTTGTCTTGAGAAGTTCAGATATTTCCAAATACTTATGTTTCCAGAACATGTTGGAACTTTCATTCCTGAACGTTTGTTTATGCAAAGAAATTTCAATGTTCAACAACGAAAATTTCAAAGGCTGTCTGTCTTAGCCAGAGTATCTTACAAACACACGCACCCAATCATCGCGGACTTCTCCAATATTCCATTTCCATGGAACAAAAAGGTATAACCTATGGCCCCTAATTTTATTTACAATTACAGTTAGAAAAACAGGATTAGAAACATCATCTCCTGCAAAAATGAATTAATCGCATGAAAGAACAATAAAAGGAAAATGGATATTGAACATCTGAACTTCCAACTATGAATCTGAAATCCTGGATATTTATCTAACTGTAGAAGCAACCGTATGAGCCCACCATTTAAGGCTGTCTTTCATGTCAATCTCGCTACTCAAATCAGGAATCCTCCAATTTGCCAATGAATCCTCAATCTCGCTACTCCTTTCCAAAACCTCCCAAGCTTCAGATAGATAAGGCCTGGTAACTGTGAATTCATTTTCCTCACTTGCGTTTTCCTCTTCGTCTCTCTTTCCTAGTCGTTGCAGCCCTGGAATTATTGAAACTAAGCTTGAATCTTTATCCTCCTCTGAAAACACAAAACCCAAATCCATAAAACCTTTAAGTTCCTCAAATTCCAACTCCGACAAGCTCTTGCTCATAGTTTTCTTCCCACTTTTTCTCCTCGTATCTTTCTTCTTCGGCGGCATGTGAGCATGTAGTCCTTCCGTTGGTTTAATTAATGAAGTTTCCTCATTTTCTTCTGTGATTTCTTTGCCAGACAAAATGGTCTGAAGCTTTGGCGTGCATAGAACTGAGTCAGGGGATAAAGAAAAACAAGAGACAGAACTTGTTTTCAGATGTAACTGCTCGCTCATGGACCTTGTAATCAACGTTGGGACTCTTGAAAGCTCTGGTTTTTGAGCCTTTTCTTGAATTGGGGAACCCGGGTTAGCTTCAGAACACAGTGAGACTGATGAGCGTGGTGGTTTCGTTAAGATCTCCGTCTCAAACCAGTATGTATCAAAAAGCTCCATAACATCTCCAGCTTCCATCAACGACCGGTACGTAGGAGATGAAATGGGAAGGCAACTGCTATGCAGACTTCTGTATGAGATGGAACTTTCAAGCCCTTGGTACAATATATATAGACTGACATTCTGACCAAAATGCCCTTCACGTCATTCCAATATTACCTAAAAGACTCAAAATTCAATAATTGCACGCTTTGCATTGCGACTCATATTTAATTTAGTAGCTATGTTTTTTATGCTCCGAGTGAGTTGCTGTTCCAATAAAGTAAAGTGATCGAAACGTGTTGGGGAGGGCATGACATGGCTTTGAGATGAAGCAAGGAGAAATAATTGCGTTGGGTGGCAAGAATAGTGCAGTAGTGGATGGAGCTTATATGGACATTATTGATAATGGCAGCCATTGTTCTTCTCAATTTGTCGAACATCTCTATCATGTTAGATAGGTGAAGCGGATCTACTAGTTAGCATGAATGCAGCATCTCATTTAATGCTTTGTTGCTTAGATATTACACTAACTCAGCCTTCTACGTTATGGGGGACGGGTGTTCAGCATCTACACCAAATTTAAAGATGCCCAATAATACATAATCTTATACGAATTAATTTATATGGAAGACTTATTCAAATACAGGAGGAGTTCAAACTGCTCTGGTCAAAGAACACAGATTTGGAAACCCCTACACATTGGACTTTTAGGGCATTACAGTAATTGAACAACTGTTGTAGAGAATATTCTGATTCCCATTAGTTAGACGATACCTTTTGATTAGTAAATGGGTTAACAGAGTCGGCTAAGACGAGTTGATCAGACTGAATCCTTATCTCCACGTGCTTCTCATGGTTATTTCGGTAGAGCTTTCATTCCCAATAGAAAACTGCCAACTGTAAGCCTACGTTGAACGTACTTGGTACTGTGTGGTATCCAAATGTTTCGTGCTGACCACCCAGAAACTTTTGGGAAAAGAACTAAATGGATCAGTTGTGGCTCGAGTGTTTGTAAAATTGAACTGATCGAGCTGTACGAGTATCTCGTACAGTAGTTAGAAATTAGGTCTGATGTAATACCTTACCAACCATGTGCCTCATAATGCTTTGTGAATACTGTCTTCAATTTAATATCCATTTTGATTCTACTTAATAGTTATATTATTTCGGATAATTTCTTAAAATTATAAAATAGTCTATGGTCCTTCAATTTATTGTATTATATAATTTTTTAACTTTACTTCGACTCTTATTTCTAAAAAATGATAATAATATAAAATTGATATAAAATTTAACATATATATCAAATATAAGTGAAATTAAAAGTAAAGAGAAGAACCTGAAAAAATTTGAAACTTCATTCCACAATATATCTATTTAATTCGTGTTGGTGTTAGTTTTCATTTGATATAAAGTCCTCATTATTAAAGAAAGTATCGTTGTCACCACATTTAAGCTTAATGAATTAAATGACATGCTAATAATTTATTATCTAAGATCATTCTCCAAGTTACTATCATCTAATAAAATTTGGTTCCTCAAAAACTCAATATGCTAAGAGATCGATATTATCAAGGCAAACTAGATTAATAAAACGACTTATTGTATTAAGAGTCCTACTAAACAAACATAAATAAATTGCTAAAATTTTATGAGAATTTATATTCAACTTAATAATGACAATAACATACCTTTTTCGAAGTTTTAAGCTTTATCGAATAAATACTAGAAGTCTCTCAAGTTCCAATATGTTTCTCTTTTATCATGAATGAATTCAAATGTATTCCAATTTCTTTCATTCGCACATTGGCTAAGAATTCGAATTATAAACATTGTTAATTTTGGAATACAAGTTCTAAATTGGTCCTACTAAGTAGCTATAAGATAATACAAAATCTTATAAGCAAAATGAAGTGATGATTATTTTTATAGAAGTAACACATGCAAAGAGATGTTTACTTGGATTAAGTTTGTCCACTTAGCATACTATAATAGTCATCTCGAAATCACCATATGAATCCTTATATACCTCAATTTGTAAGTTAAGAATATCTTAAATCATGTCATTTGAAACAATTGTTATGATGGTTTAAAGTATTTCCTTATTAAATTAAGCTTTTTTTTGTGAAACTTAATCTAAAATAGACACAAAGGACTAAATATGCACCAACAACAAACAACAGAGACTAAAGTTGTTCTCCCACCTCTTGTTAATGACTATAAGATAAGGTATGTAAAAGGAAGAAATATTTTTCAAATTAACCTTGATTATTTCCTTTTTCCCCCCTTTTTTGTAGCATTATAAAACTAAGCCATTATTGATTTCTCATCGTTAATTGTCAAACAAGGTACTCTCACTAAAAGCTCACAACTTAGATCACAAAATGACATTGAGATCAAAATTCATGATCTTTAGGTATAATCCTAGAAACTTTTATAGCAATATTGGACTTGACATACTAAGATGTAACTCATTTATTACCTGTAAATATTTTTCTCAACTCCTACTTCATTTAAACAAAGCACTAAAGTAATAAAAAAATTAATTGCAGATCTTATGATAGTAGGACAACATAAATTTCTACCATTTGTGAAATCTTTTCTTATCAAATTTAGAACCTATACATGATTATAAGTTAACTTAGTCACTTTTTTTTTTACTTTCTACACAACTTCATCAATGACAGAAAATTATCTAGCATTCTATAATTTACACTATTAATTAATACAATGTGTAACATAAAGAGTTTAACAGAAAGAATTATACTTGTTTTGCAATCTCTTCATACTTGCTTTATAAGCATCATCATTGTTAAAAATAAATTGTATAACATTTGCAGGCCTAATTTATTAATAACTTTATCAAATATTTGTAACAAAGTATTAATATTTCTTATAAGTCTCGATGCATCAATAGCTTTAAAAAACCATCATTCATTTAGAATAAATCAAAAAATTCATAATGGACTTATATCTCTTATTTGTCCAACTTTCAAACATGATTGAACAACCATAAGTTTTCCATGTCATCCTTCTTTTATTTAAATAACTTCTTGTTTCACTAACAAAGTTGCTCAAAAGATTACCTCTATAGTTATCAATTGTAGGAACTTTCTTGGATGGTCAGAGGCAATAACATCTATTATAGACTAATAGTAATAAACTAGGTAGCACTGAATGACACTCATACATTTTAACACCATCTAGCCATTACCTTTTTTTTTTCAATAAGAAATGTTTCGTTAGATTGTGATATACTAAAAATTGAAGGTTAAGCTTTAAGATTTATTCTTAGAGCTAAAAAATTAGATACTTGTCTTTTTATATATATATATTAGTTACAATAATCCCTCATTATTGGGTAGGAATACTAGTTTCAATATTGTCAATATCATCCTTACCAATGAATGGTCTTAAAAAACATGATTTTTTGGGAAGCAACTAGAAGTTGATTTCCAACCACTCCCATCATCACTTAGGTAGAATTATCGTTCTGTATAACTCATAATTATTAGCTTTGGATATGCTGTTAGTTTTTGATCAATTTATGCACTTAAATCTTTCTTTTAAGTTTGTAAATGTCTCTACTTTGCTCAATGTTGTTTATGTTAGTATTTCAGATTTTAGAGGGACATTTAATGGGCAAATCTTCAAAATTTGGGTAATACCTATAACCTGTTGTGGACTAAATGTGGTGATTTTAATTTCATTTTGTATCAAATAGAAGCTAATGGGAAATGTTGGCTCAGGAACTATTCCAATAATTTTCTTAAGTGTGTTAACCTTATTACAGTTATTGATCTTAAAGCAGAAGGTCATTTCTACATATGGAACAACAAGTAAGACTCGACTTGGTCCATTAGGAAAAAAAAAGAAAGAGCATTTGTGAACTCTAAGTGGTTGTCTACATTCCCTGATAGCTTTACTCATTTTCTGGACCTTTTATTTTTTGACCACTCTCCTATCAAGCTAGCTGGGTTGTTTGCTACTACTTTGAAATACGATCCTTTCAGGTTCAACAACTTCTTATAAAAAAACTAGGATTCTTAGAGGCTTACAAGAAAGGAGTTGCTAACCTATTTTATGGAACTTATCAATTTTGTTGTATGTAGAAACTTAGAGCAATCAAAGAGGAACTTGAGTTGTTGAATAAATTGATGGGGAACAACATATAAAAAGTAGTGAAAGATGTAAAGAACATATTGTCTGTAATGCAGAATTCGCTAGCTGTTAATCCAGAAAATGCAGAACTCATTACCTAAAAGAAACAATAAGTAGATTCTTATATGCAAGCTATGTAAAACCACTTCAATATTTTAAAGATAAAGTCTAGAGTTGCATGGCTGAAAGATGGAGATCTAGGCTTTAAATTTCTCTTCAACACTATGCAAGCAAGGAAAAACTTGAGCACAATTTGCGTTGTAACTTAAGTAATGGATTTGTTTTGCAAGACTAGAAATCCATTCTCTAGAAGGCTTCAAATTTCTTCTCAAACCTGATGGGATCAACCACATTTTCTGCTTCTTCCCTAACACTATTAAATAGATTCATTTTAAAGAAAATTCTTGATGACATTGCTTTGGTTCTAATTGCACCCATTGATGACAAAGAAATTATGGGCATAGTTTTCTTGTTAATAGTCAAAAAGCACCTGGACTAAACGGTCTGAATGGATTCTTCTGCTAGGAATCAAGGGATATCGTCAAAAGGATGGTCTTGGATGTTCTATTTGAATTTTTTAAAACTGGCAAATTATTGAAAGAAATCAACAATACCTTCATTTATTTGATTCCTAAGATTAAAAGTCCAATGTCCTTCAATGATTATAAGCCCATATCTTGCTTGAATTTTCATTATAAGATCATCTCTATGTTGCTTACCATTAGATTGAAAAAGCTTGTTAATGTTCTTATCAGTGACAATTAAAGAGCCTTTATGGAAAATAGAGAGATTGGGGATGATATTCTTATTTTCCAGGAACTTCTTAAGGGTTATTCTAGAAGAAGATCTCTAGCAAATTATTCTATGAAGGTTGATTTTAACAAAGCATTTGATAGCAAAATCTGTCAATTCTTGTTTCATTTCCTAGAAGTTTTTGGCTTTTTTGGGAAATTCACTAATTGGATTAAAGAATGTGTCTCGACTATCTCCTTTTTAGTGATGGTTAATGGCATGGCTTCCTAGATCTTTAAAGGAGCTTGGGGTCATCAGACAAAAGGAACCCTTGTCCCTATATCTCTTCATATTATGTATGGAACCTCTTTCTCTTCTTATCAAGCATAATGTTAGTGAGAATAAAAATTTCAAATATCATTCTAAATTTTATAAGGTTTCCCTGGTGAATCTATGTTTTCCTTTTAATAGCTCGGACCACCCGCTCACAGATATTATCTGCTTTGGGCCTTGGCCTAGCTAAGCTCTCACGGTTTTGCTCTTCCTATCCAATGAAAAAACATGTCTGTGAGGGAGAGGTTTCCATAACCTTATAAGGCCTACTTTGTTCTCCTCTCCAATCAATATGGAAATCTAACATTTCACCCCCTTGGAGGCCCAGTGCTCTTGCTGGCCCACAGGCCTGGATCTATAGAGGCCCAACGTCTTTGCTGGCACACAGGCCTGGATCCACCCCCTTGGAAGCCTAGCATCCTTGCTGACATACTGATATGGGTACTGGCTATGATACCATTTTTAATAGTTTGAACCACCTGCTCATAGATATTTTCCACTTAGGCCTTGGCCCAACGAAGCCCTCACGGTTTTGCTCTTCCTGTCCAATGGAAAAATGCGTCTATGAGGAAAAGATTTCTGTACCTTTATAAGGCCTATTTCGTTTCCCTCTCCAATCGATATGTGAATCTAACATTTAAGGAAGTATCCATGTGAGGCATTTAATGATCGAATTCTATAGCTTAAAGGGAGTGGTATTGTGTTTTATACACTTATGTGATAGTGTATAATTATGAAATTTATGTTTAAGTAGTAATTTCATCGTATGTCTTTTTATGAATAAAGGCTCGGGAGCTATGACTCAAGGAGCTCGTACTGAAGACTATTGAAATTAAGAGAGTGTATACCTTCTTTTGAGGTGAGTTGGGGAAACCATATTTCTCAAATAGAATTGGAACATCCTAAGACGTACTAAATGAATTGTATGTGAAATTTGAACCTAGGCAATGTAGGGTAAAATTGAACTTCAAATGGATGCTAATATGTCTATATATTTAAGAAACAATATTGTTTTGAATAAAATTTTGCACTTGGAGTGCAAAAGATGATGTTTATTGCATGAAATAATGTTTTAAAATTTACATATGCATGATCAAGCCAAATTTGCCGTACATATATGTCCTTTTTGGCTTAGAGCCATCACAAGGTTTCATTTCATCGATTGGACTAATGCCTTACTTAATTTTATACTTAAAATTTGAATATTATTTGTTTTGTGATTGGTGAGGTGACGATTGGCCAATCGTGTGTTGGGTACAACTGATTTAGCGACTCTCGTACCCTCAACGCTGGTACATGAAAGTCGATTCTCCATATCGACACCTTTCTACGAAACTTGTGGGTGATTCCACACCTAGGGTCTGGACACTGACGAGGTCATTACGTAGGGTCATGATGCTCTTATCGATTATATTCAAGACTCACCATGGATGAAAGTTGAGCCAATACTGAAGATCAGTGGGTGTGCGCGCTAGTTTGGTCGACTAGTGATGTCACATATGATTGTTTTGATTTATCCTGATATTTGTTTTTTTGAAGAGATTTGATTCATACATGTGATGTTTTTATGCTTTTGTGTATTAGAACTAGAACCTATGTTCACTGAATGAGTGAATTAATAGACTAGGCCTATGTGGTTCCTAACCAATATACGTTAAGTCATAGGCTAGGCCTATGTGGTTCTATGTGTTGTATGTTCACCTTATAGGATATCTATACCGTCTTGGTGTGTATCGAGTTTTATTTGCGATATTTGTTTTTCCTGCTCACTGAGTACATAGTGTACTCACCCCCCTCCGCTTTCCAACCATGCAGGTTAATTTAGTGAGCTTAAAGCTCTGTAAGAATTGTGCTGTCTTTTGAAGTTTCCGGGACATTACTGCACGTGGATAGCCTTTATTTTGTAGTTTTGATGCATAGTGGCTCATGGACTGTTTTCTTTGGGTTGGTTATATGAATATGCTTTATAATATTATAAATTTGATTCTAGACTGTTTTAACATTGTATAAGATCTTATGCATGATCTTTGATACTATTGTTGGGATTGCTTTGGGTGGACTTTAAAGTCCTGAAATTATGGTAAAATTTTTGGTTTGAATATAGAAGTGTTTAAAACTGTTTACAGGTTTTGGGATTTTTAAAATATAGCTGTTTTGCTGCCCAAATTTTTTTTAAAAAATAAAAAATAAAATAAAAATAATAAATATATCCATAACGAGGAGAAGATGTTCAATTAGCCTTGCATAATCGGATTAAGGACACCGTTAATGTCCTTATACCGAGCATACGACTGTTGTCATAGGCCCGATGTGGTACCAGGTCGTGATAATTAAATTGGTATCAGAGCATGGTTTTTATGTTTTCAAAAGTGTTATTTTTGTTTTCAAAAAGTTCATGAGCCTTAGGAGTTGAGTCTGATTGTCGAAAGTCTTTGGTCGAGAAGTTGTCTCTCGAATCGTTAAGTTGACGTCTTTAATGGTTGGATGATTTCGACCTCGATCAGAGTACTTGTCGACAATTCCTGGGAGGTTTGTGATATTAGATAAACTATTCTTAGCCTTATTTATTGTATTAAACGATGTCTTTTCTTTGATTTTATAGTGATAGCATAGTTGGACGAGAAAGGGGAAGGCGTCGTAATGTTGGACCGTTACTACTTGAACTGGAGGAACATAGCACTGAAGTAGTCGCAGAACCAGCGATTGCTAGATCTTCAGCTCATAGGTAGCCTTACCCCATAAAACTACTAGTGGTAGAGCAGTCGAATTTACCACCAGTACCGAGGGAGGCACTACAATAGGTGATGACATGGTGGGCACAGTATATTGCGCAGCAACAGCCTGGAGCTAGAGTGCCACATATGCCACCACAAGTACCGCCACCAGGACAGCCAGTATTGGTACCTAGTCATACACTAGAACAATACCCGATGCTTGAAATCTCGGGTTATATCAAAAAGGCAAGGAACCTCAAGTGTGGTACTTTTGATGGGAGTGGTGATGTTACTGAGGCCAAAACCTGGATGAGGTGTACCACAGAAACATTTCATGATATGGGACTGTCCGATGAGATGAAGCTGAAGGTAGTTATCCTATTGTTGGAGGGTGATGCTAGAGTTTGGTGGGAAAATATCCAGGGACATTAACGTAATAAGATAACCTTGCGGGATTTTATTAGTGAATTCAACAAACAATACTATACTAGATTTGATCGAAATCAGAAGAAGATTACCTTCTTTACACTAACATAGGGGAATAAGTTGGTGCACAAGTTTGAGATAGAGTTGAGAGAGCTCACCACCTATGTCCCTACATATGTAGCAGATGAAGAGAATCTGTGTGTTCGATTTGAGACTGGACTGTATTTGGTTATTCGGGAAAGGATGATGGTTACCCCCGCTACCATATTCAAGGAGATGGTATAGTCGGCTAAGAGAGCCGAGAAGCTGGTGAAAAAGTACGGGAGATAATAGGAGGAAAAGAATTGGAAAAGGAAAAGAGGAGGCTCCTTCAGCCAGCAGCCTAAAAGGAGCCATAATAGTATACCATCAGTAGTATGGGAGGCTCTGCATCATCAACTGTTCACTTACGGTTACCATGACTTAGAGGTCAGAGCACTGCCCCTACTACTAGTTCTGCTTCTCGTGCTCAATTATATCAATCTGAGCAGTGTAGAAACTACAGAAAGGTACATTCAGGCAAGTGTACAGATCCAAGGAAGTGTTTTTAGTGTGGAGAAACAGGGCATATGAGGAGAGATTGTCCATAGTTGACTTGGACTTCTACTCGGGGAGGAGATAGCTTGATACAACCTGTGAGACATAGTGTGGGTAGTAGTACACCTCCAACTGGTCAGCAACACCCAGTTTCAAGAGCTCAAATGCGAGTTTATGCAATGATGGAGGAGGACTTTCGAGTCAATCCAAACATGATTACAGGTATTTTCTGGATAAATATTTTTTTGTTTTTGTATTTCTTTGTTTTTGTATTTCTATATTTTGATACATGTTTTGTATAGTATTGGTAAATTCTTAAATAAGACGAGTGCTAACCCATAGTGTTATAAGGTGTTATGTGTGTTCTCGGTAGAGATGCTAAAGTGTTGATTAACACTGACGTGCAAATGTCTTTTGTCAGTATGACCTTCACTAGGGATACTCATCATCCCCTGGAGCCGTTAAATCATCCTCTCATTGTAGTCACTCTTCTTGGAGAGAAAGTGGCTTGCGATGAAGTATATACAGCTTGTGAGATAAAGATCAGTGATGCTGTATTAGAGGCAGATCTTGTTCCTCTCGACCTTCAGGATTTCGAGGTCATATTGGGGATTGACTGTTTAGAGAGACATCGCACTAGGGTTGATTATTATAAGAAAGAGGTGGAGTTTGACACTTAGGGTGGAGTCCCGATTAAATTTATTAGTAAACGGAGGGTGTTCCAGAGTTGTTTAATATCGAGGATCAAGGCTAAGAGGTTGATTTGTCAAGGGTGCCAGGCATACCTCGCACATATGATTGACACTTCGGCACAGAGGGTTGAACCGGGAGATTCCCTATTGTGTGCGAGTTTTCAATGTCTGTTTGGAAGAGTTACCTGGATTGCCACCTGATTGAGAGTTTGATTTCACTATTAACTTGGTCCTGGGAACAATGCCAATATCTATACCACCGTATCGCATGGCACTAGCAGAGTTGAAAGAGTTGAAGATTCAATTACAAGAATTATTAGACAAGGGCTTCATCAGACCAAGTCATTCATCGTGGGGAGCACCTATATTATTTGTCAAAAAGAAGGATGGGACCCTCCGCTTATGTCTTGATTATCGACAGTTAAATAATGTTAACATCAAGAATAAATATCCACTTCCCAAGGTCGATGATTTGTTTGATCAGTTAAAAGGAGCTACAGTATTCTCAAAGATAGATCTGAGGTTCGGGTACCATCAATTGAAGATTGATGAAAATGATGTCCTGAAGACTACTTTTCGGACGAGGTATGGACACTATGAATTCTTGGTGATACCGTTTGGACTAACAAATGTGCCTGCAATATTTATAGATTTCATGAATAGGAAGTTCCATCCTTATTTAGATCAGTTTATCATAGTCTTCATTGATGATCTTTTGATTTATTCTAAGGATGAAGAGGACCGTGCTAGACATCTCCAGATTGGCTACAAATACTTTGCGAAAGACAGTTCTATGCGAAGTTCTCAAAGTGTGAATTTTGGCTTAGGGAGATAAGATTCCTTAGGCATGTGGTATCGGGGAAAGGTATTTTTGTGGACTCGAAGAAAGTGGAAGCTATACTTAAATGGTAACAACCAAGAATGTTACAGAAGTCCGTAGCTTTCTGGGGTTAGCTGGTTATTATCGGAGATTCGTTGAAGATTTCTCAGTAATTGCAGCCCCTTTTTCGAGGCTTACCTAGAAGGGAATAAAATTTTAGTGGGATGATAAATACAAGGCAAGTTTTCAAGAGCTAAAGAGGCGATTGATTTTTACACCAATACTTGCCTTACCTACCAGGGGGTTAGGTATGAGGTATACAGTGATGCTAGTCGCCAGTATATAAGCAGGGCGAGTGATCGTATATGCCTCTAGATAGTTGAAGAAGCACGAGCTAAATTATCTTACACATGATTTAGAGCTCACGACGGTAGTATTTGCACTTAAAATTTGGAAACATTATCTTTATGGGGAGACTTGTCGTATATACACCGACCATAAGAGTCTAAAGTACCTAATGACACAGAAGGAGCTAAATCTCAGACAAAGAAGATGGTTAGAATTGATTAAAGATTATGACTTAATAATCGACTACCATCTGGGAAAAGCAAACGTGGTAGCCGATGCATTGAGTTGTAAATCCTATTCAGCAGCAACTGTTAGGCAAGATCCTTACGTGACACATTTGATAAGTGTGCGGGGCTTTGGGGTTAGACTTTCAGTGGTAGAGGATGAGGGAACATCGTTAGCACAGTTTGAAGTTTGGCCAACATTATTTGATGAGATCAGGAGATTGCAGGCTGACGATCCCTAGTTAAAAGCCATTTAGGAGAAATTTCCATCCGAAGAGAGTGAAGAGTTCAGACTGAGAGGAGAAAGGTTATTAGTCTTCAGAGACAGAGTCTGCGTACCGAAAGACTAGGGCCTTAGGCGAGCTATCTTGGAGGAAGCTCACAACTTGGCTTATGTTATGCATCCCGGCAGCACCAAGATGTACCAAACTCTTAAAGGTAGTTATTGGTGGCTAGGGATGAAAAGAGAGATAGTGGAATATGTGGCTAGATGCCTTCCCTGTCAACAAATTAAGACAGAGCATCAGAAACCAACAGGTTTGTTACAGTCCTTGCTTATTTCGAAATGGAAGTGGGAGCATGTGACGATGGATTTTATAGTTAGCCTAGCTCGTACATCAAAAGGTCACGATGCTATTTGGGTTATAATAGATAGATTGACGAAGTCTACTCATTTTCTACCTATCCACACAACTTACTCATCGGAGAAATTGGCAAAGTTGTGTATTGATGAGATTGTGAAGCTGCATGGGATGTCAGTTTCTATAGTGTCAGATAAGGATCTGAGATTCACCTCATGATTTTAGCCAAAATTCCAGGAATCTTTAGGGACCAAACTGAAGTTTAGTACTACCTTCTACCCATAGATTGATGGTCAGTTAGAGAAGACTATTCAGACACTGGAGGATATACTAAGAGCATGTGTGACGAAATTTCAAGGGAGTTGGGATTGACACTTGTCTTTAATAGAGTTTGCTTATAATAATAGTTATCAAACAAGTATCAGTATGCCACCACATGAAGCATTTTATGGGAGGAAATGCAGGACACCTCTATGTTGGGATGAAGTTGGCACAACCAAAATCGAAGGAGCCAAATTGCTAGAAGTCACCACTCAGAAGATAAAAGTTATTCGAGAGAAAATGAAAGTCGCCTAAGATCGTCAAAAGAGTTATGTAGATAAGAGGTGAAGACCATTAGAGTTTGCTGTGGGTGACAGGGTTTTTCTTCGAGAATCACCATGGAAAGGTATTATCAGATTTCAGAGTTGAGGGAAGCTGAACCCTCGATATATCGGACCTTTTCGCATCTTAGAGCATGTCGAGATGGTGGCGTATCGGTTAGAATTGCCACGGGACTTAGATAGGATCCATAATGTGTTCCATGTCTCAATGCTTAAAAAGTACTTACTAGACCCATCTCATGTTTTGGAGACACCTCCAGTAGAGCTGAAAGAAGACTTGAGTTTTGAGGTGAAACCAGTTCATATTTTGGATTGACAGATAAAGATATTACGCAGCAAGGAGGTACCCATAGTTAAAGTCTTGTGGAAGAGCGACAAGGTCGAAGAGATGACATAGGAGCCTGAGGATGTTATGAGATGTCAGTACCCCCATCTTTTTGTACTCCCAACTTAGGAGTTTCGAGGACGAAACTCTTTTGAGGGGGGAAGGACTTGTAACGTCAAAGTCTTTGAGCCCTTTTTGTATTGGTTTGTACTTAGAGATACTGCTATACATTGATATGTACATGTTTGTATAGGAGTTCAAAAATGTATTTGAATCCTTTTGGTATCTATGCCAGTAATATATGATGTTATATGCCCTACATGAACTTAGAGTTCATCGGTATGTGAAATCTTGGAGATTTTCGACATATAAGCTTTTTAGCGTGAAAAATCGAGTCCATTGGATGGATGTGACCATGGTGGTCGAATTAAATGTGTTCTAATGTCTTATAGGTGGTTAGGTATGATTTATAGACTTATTGAACACCTAGAAAGCTTAATTGGAAAAGTTGATGTACAAAAGGGTTTACTGGCAAAATTGTTAAAAGTGAAGGACTTATTTGTAATTTTCCAATTCTTAGAGGACTAATTTGAAATTTTATAAATTTAAAAGCCTTAATTATAATTTTCAAAAGTCTGAGGACCAAAATGAAAATAAAAGTTTTAGTCATTCTTACATTTTGGGCTTAATTGCAAATTTAGGAAAAGTTTGGAGGGTATTATGGTAATTTTGTATAAAATATGGGCAAAAGGATAATTTTACCATATCTTGGTCAAAGAAGAGTCAAAATTCTAGACTCTTCTTATATGTGGCCATATACTTCATGTTTTAGACTTAAACCATCATGTTTTAATTAAAAGAGAAGGGAAGAAAGGAGAAGAGAGGAAAAAGAAAGGTAGTTTCAGCCATCACTCAAATTTTACCAAGTTTTTAATTTTTCAATCCAAACCAAGGAGTTCTAAGCTAATTTGGATTCAAGGAACTCAAATCTATCATTAGATTTGAGAAATTCTTAAAGGATTTGAAGATATCACTAAAGGAAAGTATAGGTAATTTTGTCTCATCTTTTTCTACATTAGGATTTTGAGTTTGGTATTAAGATATGTTGTTCTCCATGCTTGAATATGCATAATCATGGTTTAGATGAATGAAACGTGTCATAGATAGGGTTCTTTAAGTCAAAATCGAAAATGCCCCCTTTTGGTGAAAGTTTGTGAATTTTTGAATAACTTTTGGAATTGATAATTTAAATGAATTCTATGGCGTTAATTATGCATGTACAATGTGAATTGATGATGAAGAATGAAGAAGATGTATGTTGGTTAAAGTTGGGCCGAAATGATGAAGAAGAATTGAATTAATGTAATGAGTTGTGTAATTGATAAATGTAGCTTAAATGAAAGGAGTTGGTTTAAATAGAGTGGTGGAATGTGTCATTAAGTGGAAGAGTTACTACATGACGTAATAAGAGCATGAATTATTATGATAAAGTCTTGAAAATGTGACTTGAAAGTTATGCACTTTAAGTGTTTGATAAATTGCTTAGGTGAACTTGGTTTAGGATTTAAGGCTTTACAATGGTATGCATTGGAAAACATTTTCATGTTTACTTAGAGTGAACTTGGATCAATGCTTAGGTTGACGAGAAATGGCCTATTATGCTTGGATAAAGATGTGCTTAATTATGATTTGAAATGAGTAAGTATTGAATTAAAGGCATTAAATGCCTTAGGAAATGCAAAAGAAAAGCTAATGTAAATAGTAATGAAGTATCCGTGTGAGGCATTTAATGATCGAATTCTATAGCTTAAAAGGAGTGGCATTGTGTTTTATACACTTATGTGATAGTGTATAATTATGAAATTTATGTTTAACTAGTAATTTCATCATATGTCTTTTTACGCATAAAAGATCGAAAGCTGTGAATCAAGGAGCTCATACCGAGGACTATTGAAATTAAGAGAGTGTATACCTTCTTTTGAGGTGAGTTGGGGAAGCCATATTTCTCAAATAGAATTAGAATATCCTAAGATATGCTGAATGAATTGTATTTGAATTTTGAACCTAGGCAATGTAGGGTAAAATTGAACTTCAAATAGACGCTAATATGCCTATGTATTTTAAGAAACAATATTGTTTTGAATAACATTTTGCACTTGGATTTCAAAATATGATGTTTATTGCATGAACTAATGTTTTAAAATTTACATATGTATGATCGAGCCATATTTGTTGCACATATATGTCCTTTTTGGCTTAGAGCCATCACAAGGTTTCATTTCATCAGTTGAACTGATGCCAATCTTGATTTTATACTTAAAATTTGAATATGATTTGTTTTGTGATTGGTGAGGTAATGATTGGCCAATCGTGTGTTGGGCACGACTGATTTAGTGACTCCCATACCCTTGACATTGGTACATAAAAGTCGAGTCCTTATATCGACACCTTTCTATGGGACTTGCGGGTGATTCCATACCTGGGGTCTGGACACCGACGAGGTCATTACCTAGAATTATGATGCTTTTATCGATTGTATTTGGGACTCACCATGGATGAAAGTCGCGCCAACACTGAGGATCGATGGGTATGCACGCTAGTTTAGCTGACTAGTGATGTCACACATGATTGTTTTGGCGTACCCTGATATTTATTTTTGATGAGACTTGATTCATACATATGATGTTTTTATGCTTTTGTGTATTAGAACTGGAACCTATGTTCACTGGATGAGTGAATTAATAGGCTAGGACTATATGATTCCTAACCAATATACAGTCATAGGCAAGGTTTATATGGTTCTATGTGTTTTATGTTCACCTTATGGGATATCTATACTGTCTTGGTATGTATTGAGTGTTATTCGCGATATATGTTTTTCCTACTCACTGAGTACATAATGTACTCACCCCCCTCTGCTTTCCAACCATGTAGGTTAATATAGTGAGCTTAAAGCTCTGTGAGGATTGTGCTGTGTTTTGAAGTTTTCGGGACATTATTGCGTGTGGGTAGCCTTTATTTTCTAGTTTTGTTACATAGTGGCTCATGAACTTTTTTCTTTGGGTTGGTTACGTGAATATGCTTTATAATATTATAAATTTGATTTTAGACTGTTTTAACATTGTATAAGACCTTATGTATGATTTTTGATACTATTGTTGGGATTGCTTTGAGTGGACTTTAAAGTCCTGAAGTTGTTGAAAAATTTTTGGTGTGAATATAGAAGTGCTTAAAATTGTTTGAAGGTATTGGGATTTTTAAAATACAGCCGTTGTGTTGCCCAAATTTTTTTAAAAAACAAAAATAAAAATAAAAATATCCATAACAAGGAGAAGATGTTCAATTAGCCTTGCATAATCGGATTAAGGACATCGTTAGTGTCCTTAGCCCGAGTATGTGGCGGTTATCATAGGCCTGATGTGGTAACGGGTCGTGACAATTAAATAATATTAGATTTTCATATCGATTAGAGAGGGGAATGAAGTAGGCCTTAAAAGGCTATGGAAACCTCTCCCTCATAGACACGTTTTCCTATTGGACGGGAAGAGCAAAACTGTGAGGGCTTAGCTAGGCCAAGGCTCAAAGCGGACAATATATGTGAGCGGGTGGTCTGGGCTATTATAAATAGTATCAGAGCCAGTACCTGGATCGGTATGTCAGCAAGGACACTGGGCCTCCAAAAGGGTGGAATGTTAGATTCCCATATAGATTAGAGAGGGGAACAAAGTAGGCCTTATAAGGCTATAGAAACCTCTCCCTTATAGATGCATTTCCCGTTGGACGGGAAGAGCAAAACCAGAGGGCTTGGCTGGGCCAAGGCCTAAAGTAGACAATATCTGTGAGCGGGTAGTTCGAGTTATTACATTCCTGATGATCTACTTATATTTGCTAGTGTCATTTGGGTTCTATACAAACCATTATGGATTCCTATATATTCTTTAAAGGCATTTCAGGCCTAGAACTAAATGTAAATAAGAGTTTTTTTTACTATTTGAAATGGCCTTGAGTATGGAATCCCAAATTGCAATTATAACCAGAATGTGTAGGAAGAATCCTCCTTTTGTGTACCTGGATCTCCCTATATCTACAAGAAAATTGAGATATCCTAAATGCTATCATCTAATTAATAAGGTACAGAACAAACTTTCTTCTTGAATAAACAAAACACTTTCTTATGCGAGGAAACTTCAATTGATCAAATCTATTATATCCTCATTGCATGTATATTAAAGTTCTCTTTTTTTTCTTTCAAAAAAGATTATAAAGATGTTGGAAAGGATGTTCAGGAATTTTCTTTGGAGCCACTCAGAGGGAGGTTAAAGACAAATGGTCTAAAATTTGTCTTCCTAAGGATCAGGGAGGTTTGACAATCAATGACATAAAGTTACAAACTCAGCTTTAATTCTGAAAAGATTATGCCAAATTCTAGAAGAAAAATCATCACTTTGGATCAAATGGATAGATGGATATTTCCTAAATGGAAGGAGCATATGGAGGGTGCATAGAAGTTCATCTCACTCTTCATTCCTTGGTTAGATCTTGTTGCTTAGGGATAAAATTAAAGTTGATTTAGTTGTAAAGTTAGGAACGGAGAGAATTCATCTATTTAGTATGACAACTGGGTAGGATATGGCCTAATCTATCAGATAGGAAGCATTGATGCTAGAACAATAGGCAGTTCAAATGATAAAGTCCATAAATTGATTTTGGAAAATAATTGGGTTCTTCCATAAAAGTTATTAAGATATAAACCAACTTATCCACTTGATATTCACAAGATTAAAAGTTTCTACTGGAAAGGAAAATCAATTGCCAACATGACTTGCAAGATAGCTAGAAAACTTTTGTATACACTTAAACAGAAAGTCTCCTGGTGCAAAATTGTATGGAATTAGTTATTGGCTTTCAAACTCTCATTTCTTTTATGGTTGATTATAAATAATAGATTAAGCACTATAGACACTTTTTGGCAGTGGACAATAGGTTCTCTTTACATAGAGTCTAGAGAAATGAAGGACCACTTGTTTTTTAAATGCCAGTATGCCTTTGATCTTTGGAAGGGTAAAAAATTCTTGCCAATGGAGCTATAATTGGAACTCAATCTCTTATGCCATTCAATGTTGAAGGATCATATAAGCACTAACAGGCATACTTTGTAGATCTATTTTCTTCCAGTGGAATTATGCATTCAAAGATTATGGTTGGAAAGGAACAATAGGAAATTAAAAAAAAAAAACTACTAAGAAGGAGATTACAAATAGGATCCTACAAAACTTGAAGGAATTAATTCACTTAAGAAACTATTCAAGGAATTCCTATTTTTTTCTAAGTTGTTGAAGTTTGTCTTTTATTAATTTTCATGAAAGGTGACTTCATTAGATTTCCCTACATGGATTGTATCTATCAAACTTTTGTAATTTCTCTTAGCTTCTTAATATATTCTTTTAGCTTCTAAAAAACACATAAAGTAACTAAAAGAACTTAGACATATAACCTAATTGAAAATATGAATCAACAAGTTAAAGAGAAGGGTTCTCCCTTCTCTCTTAGCTCCTTAGTGCCCCATCTTAGTCAAACCCAGTTTAAGGAATTTGATTGCATTTTATAGTAACCTACTTAAAGCTTTTCTTCCTCCCACTTATCTTTAACCCTTTTTTTTTTTGACCATTATGGGTAAATCCAAACTTAACCCATCTACCATTCACTTTACCTCTATTGACCTTTCCCTCAAAATGTTTCCACCTTTCTACCTTAGATTTTGTCCATGTTTTTCCTCTCTTCCCTGCCTTTAAAAATCCCACCAAGACCATATCTCTACCTTCAAATTCCTTGGTAACCCCAGTTAAAGAATGTAAGTTAGCCCCCTCCTCCACTTCTTATCCTGGAGCTAATTTAGTCACCAAGAACAAGGTAACTGAGATTCTTGATATATATGTTTTAGAGTGCTTTCTAGGTTGTAGAATGTGTTATTAAGTGTTTTCTTAGGTGATAATCATGTGTTTAAGACTTAGATTTATGTTTTTGTTAGCATTTTGTGTGTTTTGTTAGATGATTGTTGATTAGGACAAGAAGTTGATCTTAATGTATGTTTTAGGGGGTGTTTAATATGTTTGGATGATAAGTTTAGATAGTGAACTTCAACAAAATTTGACGAAGAAACTAAAGGAAGAGCACTATCAAACTCGTGCAAGATTGAAGCTTGATAGCTGGGGAACCTCTATCATGATTATGCAAGTGCATGTAGACAAGATATAGTGCACGATCCTATACATGCACAATCGTGTAAAAGAACAATTTCCATGTCATAAGATTTTTGTATTTTGGATGATTTAGGGCTATTTTTGGAACAAAAACAATTAAGGAAACCCTAAAAAGAGTCCTAGAAGGTTTAAAAAGTATTTAAGGTAAAGAGAAACACTCAAAGAGGCTACTAGAATGTATAACAAGGAGATCAAAGAGGCCAAAATTTTAGGAGAACCTGCAAAATTTTCTAGCTTAAGGAAAAAAAGAAGAATACATCCAAGGTTTAATCTTCTACTCTTTTCTTTTCTTTCCTTGTTCTTGAATGTTGATTATGAACAATTGTGGATTTAACTATGAATTGCTAAATTTGTTTTAGGGATTTCTCTTGAATTGTTTTATTAAGTTTTTATGTTCTTGATTTAATAAAAACATACTTTGTGGTGGTTATTATTTTAATCTTTAAGCTCAATCGAAAGATTAGGTTAAAATTTTTGTGATATATTACATAACAAAAGACGATTCCATAATTGAACTTTAAACATCAAATTAATAGATAGTTAAAAAGAAATTTTAATTGTTTATTATTTACATATATAAGTGCTTCAAATCTAAGAGATATTAAGAGATCACAATTCAATTCTTATATATTTTAATTTAGGATTACTTGGTTAGATAATCATTATTATCAGGTATTTATGGTTAATTATTATTAAATCAAGAAAGTGAGGTGAAAACAAAAGAAGGATAGAACTAATTCCTAAGTTGTTACCATTAATTAATCATAAGTTCACTGTAGCTTTATTAATTGTTCACTTGTCAATTTTTTTCTATTTTAGTTTATTTTCTAGCTACCCTTATTATATTATTTACCTTAAACAAAGTGTTGTAAAAATTTTTAGGTTTCTAATAATAATCCTCGAGGGAACGATACTATATATACTATAAAGATACGATCTGTATACTTGTGGTATAGATAGATTTTAAAAAACATCAAACAAATAGTTCCTTCCTATGAAATTTCCTGGAGAAAGGTGGTAGGTTAGTTAAAGTCTTTTAAACAATTCAAATATGTTAAACTTTTTTACTTTGGATCCTTTATAGCACATCCTACAAAGGTTTTACAACTTGGCATGAAAAAAAATGGAACTCAGCTTGCTGGTTACCTTTTTAGAAAAGGGTATCTTTTCTCTTTGTTTAGTAATTGATACACACAAATTGGAAAACATTTAATCTTAAAAATGTCCTACTAAAGATATGATCTTTTCAGCTTTAAATTTGTATATGTCGATAGATTTAAAAAAATAAACAATCAAGTTTTTGACGTCATTGATAGGGATTGTCAATTTTGCATCTAGTGCAATTTAATTTACTTTTCTTTAAGGAATTTAACACTTTTCTTGTGCAATTGCAGGTATATGAACATAAGAACAATAAGGAGTTCTAGCGAACATAAGAACAATAAGGAGTTCTAGCAAACATAAAGATACACAAGCTTTTTACATCACCAACTAAGAGTAGAAAATTTGAAAAGCTAGACATTAAGAAGCTATAAAAAGATCAATGCCAGAAAAAGGGAACTAAGGAGGACAATAAAGAACCCTTATGGACTTTCTGAGGCTTGGGTTTAATGCTAACTGACAATGGATCGCAAGATCACCAGTGTAGGTAAATAATTTTGAAATTAAACAGCCTTATCAAACATGATGCAAACTAATATCCAGTTTTATGGATTGGCCAACAAGGATCTAAATGCTTATTTCGACAATTTCTTAAAGATATGTGATACATTTAAAAATGATGGATTATCAAAGGATGTAGCCAAGATGAGGCTATTACCATTCACGCTTAAGATTGAGCCAAAGCTTGGCTAAATTCTTTTACATAAAAAAGGGGATGACATGGAAGTAGTTGGTACAAGCCTTTTTTAGCTAAGTCTTTCTCCTTAACGTAGGGATGGAAGATTGGCATGAGCCCAACCTAGCCTAAAGTCAATAAGCCAGACCCTGGTTGACCAAGTTTGGGGTTAGTAGGTTTTTTTTGGTCAAAAGTTAGGCTTAGGGTCGGCCTCGAGCTGCTTTCGGGCCTAATATCTCAAGCCCTAGTTCAACCTTAGGCCTATAGCCTAAATTGAGCCTTAGTTGTTGAAAGGATGTCCTATTACTTTTATGTAAACAACATCATTTTTATGAAGCTAAATTTAAAGTATGTTTATATATGGTGTAAAAGTTGTAAAACAACATCATTTCACACTAAGAACTTATGCTTTATAACTAAGTAAAATTATGTTGTTTTTACACCAATATAAAATGACATTGTTTTACTCATTTACTAAGGTTCCCTATTTAGAATTCACCAACCCAACAGAGTCTGCCTATCACCTACTTATCATTGTCATGGCACACTAAACACTCTCTTTGTGACTCATCTCTCGTCTTTGACTCTTTGTTAGTGACGCCACCAATCTCCCTCCTAATCTCCCACCTGCGACTTACCATACCCAATGGATTCAACTTAAGGATGTCAATGGGATTAATTTTTTAATTTTTTAAAATTAAAAGGGTAAAACATCTTTTTTCAATTGGGTCCAAGCCTGGCCTAATGGCCGACCCATTGAATGTCATTTTACTTAAAATAATTGAGCATTGAGTTAGTCTGAGCCTAAGTCTGGCCCATGGGTCAACCCATTAAAAACACCTGAATCTGGGACCATGGGCCAGCCCATTGCCATCCCTAACTCAACTCTAGTTATCCCTCTTCCCATCTACCCTCAATAGTATTTTTTCTCACATCCACTTATAAACAATTTAAGAATTTCTCACTAATAATTTTGCATCATGATTATGAGATTATTTTGTTTTATGAGGTTCAATGTTTAACTGATTTTGTAGTTAAGCGTTTTCTGGAGTAAAATAATTATGATAAAACTATTTGAAAAGAATATAGTTTTTGACTCTTATTGGAGGTAAATTTCTAGTTTTACGTCTAGGCTCTTAAATGATATATTTTGACGAAAACTTGGGATCAATTTAGACTATAAAAAAGAAGGATAATACCACTATTATTAATATTAATCACTAGCATCTTTTGACTGGTGATCAATGTTTGCGACACTAATAGGGTTTAAAGAACCTAAATTGTAGAAATAAAATACATTGTACAGTTGTGTCGACCTTTGTCCTTATTATCATAGGCTAGTAGAGGTTATACAAGACATGGAGGGCTACGTCTTAGACAATTAAAAATGAAATTATATAGGCCATATATATATATGTATCATATGCTTAAACTTTATATTGATATTAGATACAACGAGTTAATTATTGCTCAAGTTCTTAGATATTTTAGGATAGGTGCTTTTGTTATGATGAGAAAAATTGTGGTTAATATGAATCTGGGTGTTGTTATACTATTAGAGAGCATTTATACAAATAGGTTTGCTGTGACATTACTGAATTATCACGGTTTGTCCCAATGGTTATAAGAATTCTAGTTTGTTAGATATTTAACAAATATGTGTATTCTATAAAGAGTATATATATATATATATATATATATATATAATATGATGATTGTTTTATATGGATGAGAATATTCCTTCAGTGGTAAGTTCTAATCTAGTATTAAAGAGTATAAAAGTGGATACTTCTAATCTCGTACCAAGCGAAGATGGAAGTCTACGTCCATTGAAAACTGATGTTTGGAATCACTTTAACAAGACTAGAATAGTGGACAAAGTAGAGAAGGCCGAATGAAAATATTGTCATAAGATGTTGGCTGGTAGTTGAAAAGCTGGAAACTCTTATCTAAAGAGACATTTGGATTCATGTAACAGAAAAAGGATCATATTAGGAGGTCAAAAATTTTTTCCCTTGACCTTATGAGAGGGAAGAATGAAATGACTGTAATAGCTTATGAAAGCAACATATCATGGTTTTCAATTTTTTATATGGTAATTGGTTATGAACATCCACTATCTAAATTTGATACCAAAAAATTTAGGATGTTGTTGACCTCATTATAACCGACCTTCAAGATCCCAACTGGGAATATGTCAAAGAAGCACATTATAAAGATTTATAATGATAAGAAGAAAGAAATTGTAAGAACATTGTTGAGTATTGAAGGATAAGTTACCATCATAATAGATATATCAACAGTTGATAACTAAAAGAAAGTTTATATGGCAGTGGCAACATATTATTAACAATGATTGGACTCTATATAATAGAATTCTTAGGCAAATTATATTATTTAATATTGTTATCATTTATTTTTTGATTATGTGATGATTGATATTTGGTCATATTCATAAATGGTAAGTTCATTTATATGTCGACATCACATATAAGTAAAAGATTGAAAACCATGTTGGTCAACGATTTGATAGATTGGAATATTAACACCAAAATATCCACCATAACAGTTGACAATTGTAGCACGAATGATGCTATGATTGAAAAGGTGAAGAATAAGATACAGGTTGATAGCTTATTAATTAGTGGACGGCTTGTTCCATATGGGTTATTTTGCACATATTCTGAATTTGATTGTAAAGAATGGGTTAGAGATGATAAAGGAAATAGTAATTTGGGATAAAGTAGTATATTAGAGTGTAACACCTAAAATAGATGAAAAATTTAAAGACTACTATGCATTTTGAGTATAAAGAAATTAGTTTTGGATTGTCCAACTTGATAGAGCTCAATCTTCAAGATGTTGTTGTCGACAATCTAATATAATGAGGTGTTTACCAAACTAAGACAAAGAGATTCTCAGTATACTTACCTACCTATAAGAAAAACAATAAGAGTTGGCTACAGAAATTTGTGAGAAGTTGGGAAATAGTTTATATGATGACTCAATCTTTTTGGGAACAAAATATTCAACATTGCGTAATTACTTTGTCATTATGTGTGAGATAAAGAAAGTTTGATATGATTAGATGTTTGATTCCAATGAGGTGATATGGGTTATGATAGAGCTGATGATAGAGAAACTAAATTCTTATAAGTGTATGATTGAACATACAATTGCAGTTATATATGTGTTGGACTCAAGATTTAAGATGAAGGAGGTTAATTTTATATACAATATGTTGTATAATGATTAAACTCAAGAGCATGTTGACGTCATTAAACAATTTTGGTATTATTTATTTAACGATTATCATCTTAAATTGGAAAAAAATTCAGGAATAGGATTGTAGAAGTTCAGGCTATTTAGCTCTGGCTTCAGTTTTAGGTTTGGACTCATTTTTTAAGAGTAGTTTGTTACCTTCATTTACAAAATTTATGAAAGAGAAAAGGACTAGGCCTTTTTATAATATGATAGAGTTAGATAAATATTTCACAGAAGATTGTGTAGCCAATATTGACGGTGTGCATTTCGATATATTGTTATGGTGTAAAATTGTGGAAATATTTTTCCAAACATGCAAGTTATTACATGAGACCTATTAGTAATTCCATCATCTATTATTACTTTAAAGCTTACTTTTACCACTACTAGTCAAGTTATTATTCCTTATAATGCTTGACTTTATCCTTGTATTGTAGAAACCTTTAAGTGTGCCCGAAGTTGGTTAGATAATGAAGATATTGAGAATAAACTCTTTTCTTTATGAGTTTTTTTATATATTATCTTACCTTATATTATTTTTAATTTGTATATCAACACAACCATAGTTACTAATGCAAAGGTGACTAGTCATACTTATACTCATTCAACTGAAAAATATTTTGATAAAATATTATAAAATGAAGGTATATTTAATTATTTATTAATTATTATCTTGTGTTTAATATTCCTTTAATTTTTAATATTACAGTACTATATATAATGTTTCTATAGGCAGATGAAGTGATATAAACTATCGATGATCATGACTATAACAATTAGGTACTATCCCATTTCTTATACTTCAAGTTTGTTATCTTTAATCTTTGTTCTTGGAATTACTTATTTTTCATGTTATTGCATTAGTTTTTTCTATAATTGAAGGTATAATTATTTTAATTGTGTTTTTTTTCAAATTCTTAACTTCAATCAATAGCTGATGTCCTGCTGCTCTTTAGTCTCCAATCTCCAGTCTCCACTCCCCCTCTCCCAGTCCTAGAACATTATTTCATTATTTCATCTTGAATTTTTATAAAATTGTATCATTAAAAGAATTTGGATATTTTTTTAATTATGTCATCAATTAAATAAATTTGTATTTCTCATCAATTAAATATATTTCTTGTAACTTCAAAATTTCTATTCGATTAAATGAAAAATAAGAACTTAATTTTTGTAATTTAGGCAGTTTTCAATTAAGAAAAACCACTAAATTTGAATTGATATGTAATTAATCTGTAAAAGAATAGAAATTCATCTTTTTCATTTTATCATTTTATGTATGTTTTATGTATTCATTCATCAAACATCTCATTTTTTATTAATCAATTGTAATTTGTATCTTCAATTAAATGAATTTCTCATATTATATATAATCTTTTTTTCGGTTTCGTAGTTCCTAACTTTCATAAATCAATTTAGTTTCATCTTAAGAACATTTATGTACTTTTTCATTAAAAATCTTATTTTATTATTTAATTGTAATTTTATCTTCAATTAAATGAAAATTTAATATTATATTTTTTTTTTCATTTCCTAGTTCTTACCCTTCATAAATGAATTTAGTTTCATATTTTTCATCTTATCATTTTATATAAGTTTTATATATTCATTTACTAAAAATCTCATTTTTATTAATCAATTGTTAATTGTATCTTTTATCAAAAGAATTTTTCATATTATACATAATCATTTTTTTCATTTCCTATTTCTTACCCTTCATAAATGAATTTAGTTTCATCTTTTTCATCTTATCATTTTATATAAGTTTTATATATTCATTTACCAAAAATCTCATTTTTATTAATCAATTGTAAATTGAATTTTTATCAAAAGAAATTTTCATATTATATATAATCATTTTTTTCATTTCTTAGCCTTCATAAATAAATTTAGTTTCAACTTACTCCTTTTATCATTTTAAGTTTTATGTATTCATTCATTAAAATTTTCATTTTTTATTAATCAATTGGAATTTGTATCTTCAATTAAATGAATTATATATA
>JANZXR010000002.1:36948268-36964799 GCA_027575705.1 Erythroxylum echinodendron
TTTCCACTACTACATTAATTTGTGTTGCAGGAAGTTGGTTTCTTTTTATATTTGGTTGCAGGCGACAGCATTCACCAGGTACTTAATAGGAAGTTCCTAATGTCTAAAGCCTGAGATCTTTAAGATACTTCTTACTAGAGGAAGTAAGTTAGTAGAGATATAAAAGTAACTCTTGCTTACGTATATATAGAGAGACAAGAGATTTTGTTCAAAATATTTAGAGATTCCATCATCATTTGCATTGAATTTATGTTAAGACCACATATATCATCTACCAATTAGATATTAAATAACCTCAAATTCTTACATTTATGATGAAATTAAAAATTTTGAACTAGTTTTATTCAAAAAGCGATTAGTCTAATTAAGATTTCAATACAAATTGTGAACAAAAAAAAATGGAAAGTAGATCTTCTTATCTTAAAACTTAGACCCATTAAATGTTAATATGGGCTCACTATTAACCAAAATGACAAAGGAGGTAGTAGAGATTCATTGTTCTATCCAGAAAATGAATTCATTTAGAAAATGAAAAGCAACTAGGGAGTCAAGAAGAAATATTTAATTGATTGAATTAAAAGCTTTATTAAACTCAACTTCATTGAGCAACTCATAAGGGACATTTTGTTTTGGAAGTTTGTGTAGTAACTCTTGAGCTGGAGGTAGATTGTCTCTTAGGTCCTTCATTATTTGAAGCTCCCTGATTAGGATTAATGATATGCTTCAACACATTTGTGAGCCTTGTGTCTATCATTTTAGAAATGATCATATATATCATATTATAGTAAGAAATTGATCTATATCCATTCAAATTATTTAAGTTAGGATACTTAGAAATAAGACACATAAATGTTTTATTCAAGTCCTTGAGCATCTTGCCATGTGCCATATTATTTGGAAAACGAATATGTTTAATCTATCTAGTCCTAGAGCTTTGTCAAGATTTATATTAAATAAAGCTTACTTGATGTCATCAAGATTGAATAGATTGTTAATAACTCCTTATATTATTGGCTTAGAGAATCTAGAATGAATTCCTTAATTTCCTGCATATGAGAATAAGTATTATTAAAGGCCCCAAAGGTGTTTTCGAAAAACTTGAAGGATATGTTTTTAAACTTTATTTGCTCCCATATAACTTCTCTATTTGTATTTTTTCACTGAATAGATCTTTAGTAATTCCTTCTATATAAGATAGAATTGTGATAGCATCTTACATCTCTATCACCTGTTTTTATTTAATTGACTCTACCTTTTTTTTCTTAATAAAGAGTTTTGGATTTATATTGCTTGATATATTTGTCAAGTTACATTCTCTCCTTAGCTTTTAATCCCTCATCTAATGGATTATGGTCCAGCTCTTTTTATGCATATGTTAGATCCTCTCTAGCCTTATTAGCTTATATTCCTTTTTTAACTCTTACATTATTAAGTTTTTTCAATTCCTTTTTCACCTTTTGTTGCTTCCTTATACATCTATAGGATTGAAAAGTTTCAACCGTAATCTCCAAACCTCTTGCGATGACCTTTACAAAACCCTCCATTTTGCCAGATACTTATTGAACCTGAATAGGGATTTCAGCTTCTCCTTGTTAGACCTAAGTTGTACCTCTTTAGGGCAATGATCAAAGAAAAATGGCTATAAAAATGTTCCTTATTTTCTGTATACTTTATGTTGGCCCCGGGCTCGATATGGATTTATGGTCATTAGTGCTACCATTGGGATTTATTGTAATTAATAATAAATAGATTTGGGAACTTAACAATAAAATAAAATATAAGATTTAATTTAATTAAAGTTTAGACAAGGAAAATTTGTGTTGGGACTTTTCTGATATAAGCAAATAATAATTAAAATGTCATAAAATGATTTTAGACATGAAATTAAATTATAAGAAATCATGAATTAATATATACAATAAAATAAATAATAGATAATTAATAAATGGATAATTAATAATTATATTAAATAAATAAAATTCATAGGAGAGGTAAAAACAATACCCAACAATTTATAAAAAAAATATCATAGCAAAAAGTGGGCATAAAGTAAATTGATTTGGGTGTTAAGTGAAAAATTTGCAATTGCATTAAGGAATGGAATATCAAAATACAAAAGAGGAGTCACAGGCGTGACTCTTCACTGTCACGCCTGTGAGAGATATCATGGATGTGAGTTTCATCTCTCACGCCTTTGAGGGAGAGGCGTCGCGATCGTGCTTAACAATAGCAAGAAAATGAGGGGAGTCGCAATCGTGCTGTGTCACGATCGCGACTTTTGAAAAATTCTGGGATTGTCGTGATCATGCTGTGTCACGATTGTGACTTTTGAAAAATTATGGGATTGTCGCAATCGTGCTTCGTCGCCATTGCGACTTCCCAGTTGAACATCCTCCCTTCTAAATAACATGACTTTCAATATAGAAGTCCAAAATTTTCAAACTTTATATTGTTGGAAAGCTAAGAAAAAGCTCTACAAATTTTATAAGACAACTTTGTCTAATTTAGCCTGTATCAATATAGTTTAATCATTTAAGTAAAGATTATCATTTCAGTCAAAAATTTGTATACCAATATTGATAATGTATAAAGGCCATAACTCTTGCGTATGAAATCCAAAAATTTCAATCTTTATACCATTAGAAAGATAAACGAATAATCTACAACTTTTATGAAGATCACTTAGCCTAATTCTACCTATATCAATGCAGTTTATTCCTTAAAGTTTCTGATCACATTTTATCCTATTCTCTATTTTCCATTCATCTGTTCACATAAATTTCTAATGCAAATTCCAAAGGACCCGAACCAACATTCAATTCCGTACATACAACACTCCTTTGATAAACAATTTACTTCAAATAAGTCCATCCAAAGATCTCCCAACATTCATCATAAAGCCAACTTAACAGAAGAAAAAGAATCTGCATATATATCTATACATACATATATCAGAGAAATTTTTGCTCTTTCACTGACAATTTTCACTATCAATTTACAGCAACAATGTTGATATACATCTTCATAATTCATATCAAAATGCCATATCAATATTATAATTACAAAATACAATTAAAAATGTTTATGCTGATATGCTTTTAAGGTCACTAAAAATGATTCTCACTAACTTATTTACAAAAGTCTGAAATTCTTGGGGATTGCCAAAACTTTGCAAGGCTCAATAATAATCTGCTAATTCTTCACCTGAGGAGAAAAATTCGTGGAGTGAGCCGGGAAGCTCAGTGGCTAATATATTTATAGCCAGTGATAATGAACCACCCACAATTCCAACGCATATATATATATATATATAATTTGGATTTTAACTGATCGCAACATTCACAATATAAATTTGACAATTTTTCATAAACATGAAATACTTCATCTCACAAATCAGATTACAAAAATCAATTTATCATCAAACTATGAAGCAACAATTCAAAATGCAATGAACAAACATAATAGCTCGAGAGTTCTGTGGAACAAGATGGAGAAACCAAAGGTTTCACCGTGAAACAAAACGAGTCCGATTTCTTTGGATCTCGTGGCCTCATGCGAGTAGCTAGGAGAAGGTTATAGGTCATCGTGCAGGTGACTAATGAAACGGGTTCCTCTTTTGCCCACATAAACAGATTCAAATGTATATATATATTTGATAACTTAATCATAGTTCATGCTTCTTTTTTTTCTTTTTTTCATTAACACAATGTAGTAAAATCTTTTAAGCATAACAAGTTCATAAATCACAACATATTTTTCTCACATCCACAATGGTTCAAAACAACCATATTTAACATATATACACTCAATGATTTCAGCTCATTATCACTAAAACCATAAAAATATTACCCACCTATTTATTTGATACTCTCATGATCAAGCTGGCTCTTCTCCTTTCTCTTGACGTCGATATTCTTGATTCCCTAAGAAAAAACATATTTTTATTTAATCAACATACACGCATGAAGCTTTCCTTAAACCTAACTATCCATGAATAAACTTAAGCTTAATCTATTCTTGATTTTATCTAACTAGAAAAACTAAGATCTAGTTAAGGTTTATAAAAATCTAAAGAAAACATCAACCTCTTGTTCTTCTTCTTTCTTGCTTCATCTTCATCATATAAGAAAAACCTAGTTTCTCCACTTCCTTCTTCTAGTAAAGCAAGAAGAAAGAATAGGAAATACCTAAAAATAATTTTTGTTGAACCCTTTTCTCTCTTCTACTTTCTCCCTTCTCTTTCTTTCTTCTTTCTCCTTCTCTCCTCTTAGTCCCTTCTATGACTTTCTCCTTCTTTTCTTTCCTTAACACACACGACTCTTCTTCTCTTTTGTCTTATTTTTTTGAAACAAAATTTTTAATTTCCCATCTTACCTTTCCTTATTTAATGAAATTCCTACTAACTCCACTTTATTTTAATTCTTTCTTTTTAATTCATGCCACCATATAAAATTCATAATTTACCATATTAAACTCCAAAAATTTCTAATTCATAAATTCTAATTTATTTACATGCTTGCTAATTTAATAAAATAAATTCTATGAAAAAATTGGGGTCCAACACTTTGAGACCTATAAGGAGTTGACTAGAGTTATATCTAATTCTTTCCATATAAGTTAAGTTCCCTTTTACTTATTATTATAAGTACTATAAACCATCCTACATCAGATTTGATACAAATATTGAGCATATACATTTCTAAAGACCCATAGTACTTCATTTTCTCTTTAGCTTGCGACCATCAACCTCCTAAATAAGTAGAACACTATTGAAATTGGATAATATAAGCCAAGGGGCTTGCGTGGAGGAGTGTGTTATCTTGTTATCACTCAAGAGAGTGTTCCTCTAAAATTCACTATTAGCTGCAAAGATATAAATGACTTCTAGGAAATTAAGGTCTTACTCAAAACTAACAACTAAATGGATGAACTAATAAAAGATTAAGGATTAATGCATCATGATTATTTTACGCTTATATGCTATTATAGTTCTTTTATTATAGTATGCTTGATGGTGACGAATGTATAATTTTTTTTAATAATCCTCAAATATATCAGTTTTAATTTTTATGTGAAGAAGACTAACTAGGTAAGGTTTCTTTGAATGTAGATAATCATAGATTATTAGCTACTTTTTGGAGCAATTTATGTTCCCATTAGTAGCTCATCATGATTTTTTTCTTCACCAATTTCCGTCTTTATTAATCCTTTTTAATTTACACAATTCAGTCTTTAAGCAGATTCTTACATATTCAATTCTTCTTAATCCAACTATATGTTCATCTAAACATATTAATTCCTTATAGACCTTTGTGAATAGATCAACTTAATAATAAACCAATATTTCAATAAAAACTTACTTAAATAGGGATTCTTTTCATGTTATTCTTGTCAAGGGATATCTCAAGCACCCATTGTTAAATTAAAATAGGCATATTATGAACATGTCAAGGTCACATCTCAATAATTTTTAGCAATCTTCAATTTATGTTAAATCTAAAGATGAAAAAACATTCCTAATTGATTCATATTTTTTCAAGTCTTAATTTTCCGTAATTGAAATTGAGAAATTGAAAACTTTTATCAATAAATTGAAGTGTTCCATTGCAATGCACCAGCTTTCAGAATCACCGCAAGAGATGACAACTATATATTCACCCTCTGTAGAATTGAGAATAAATGAGTTTTACTTATAATGATTAATCTTCCACCACTTAACTATATAATTTAAAGCAACCCTTGCTAGAGTTAATCTCTTCACCAAAGAAGAAGGTTTTAAAGAAAGGGATAGAGATTTGTTCGCATGTTTTGCTATCAAAGAATGCTTAGCACCATTTAAGGGTGAAGTTGTGACACTAGATTTTAAGAGAGGACATCTGTGAGTGAGAGAAGTGGAAGCTTTGGGATGAGTTTGGGATAAGGAAATTAGGTTCGATGAGTTAGAACAAACAAAGTTGTGGAGTTAGTGCTTTTAGCCAGTGAGAGCAGATGAACCTAAAGAAGAAAAGGATCGCAGAGGTTATTACGAAGCATACAACTGCTAACCAATACCTAAGGAAGAGCACTCATGAGAAACACACCCCCACTAAATTTCATGATTGCATTTGAGTTTTGTGGTTTCCTAGAGTAGTCATTTTAGGCTATAACTGTTTTGGCTCATAAAGTATTCTTGCTATTGGTGAGTTGTGATGCCACCTGTTGAGTTTGTTACAACTTTGCTTTATATGCTAATGAATGAAGAATGAAGAAAGGGAAATTATAATAAATTCCTCTGCTCTCTCAATTCCTCTCTCATTCTTCCTTCTTTTCCCAAATTCCTTCCCTTCCTTCCTACTTCTTCCTATAACCATATCATTGGTGCTCTCGTTGCTCTTTTCCCAATGGGTGACATTTACCAAACCTATTACAAACCCTTGAAGAAAACTGCACCAAACTTTTCGATCAAGATTCCAGCCACTCAGCAGCCTTATCCAAACTTGACACCATCCTTGACAGGCTCAAACACCACTCTTCCTCTATTGAAAAACACTTCACCTCCCATGAAATCACCCAAGAATAGCTTGGTTCCTATTAGGTCGTTATTAACGATGTCCTTACATGTCTCTCCCTCATGGAACAACCATAACCAACCTCGATTGCCATTTTACCCACCCCAATCCCTCCTTTGTGGTCACCTTTGATCCTATCAATCTCTGGACCACCCCCTCCTCCACCATAAGTTTCCACCCTAAGCCCACACCTAGTTTGTCCCTTATGTCCGATTCATTTGTTTCTTCATTAGATAAAATCTCCAAACTTGAAATTCCTATTTTCACTGGCCAGAATGTCTTGGGTTGATTGTTCCAAATTGAAATATTCTTCTCGTATCATAGTGTCCCATCAGAATAGTAACTCAATGTCATCACCATATATATGGTCGGCAACGCACTGATGTGGTTTCATTGAATGAATGTGACCCATTAACTCTCTATTTAGCCTCGTTTTTTCCGAGATCTAAAGCTCTGATTTAGACCCTCGACATATTTCAACTATAAAGCTGCTCTCTAAAATCAAACAAAAAACCTTGGTGGCTACCGATATGGCAGAGTTCGAGACACTGTCAACTTGTAGTCCTAGCCTCACCAATGCTAACCTTCTTAATTACTTCATCTCTAGCCTCCGCGATAACATACTCCGCAAAATGCTCCTACTCCAACCCACCTCCCTACCTCAAGCTATGGGGATGGTGAAGATTGTCAAAGAAGAACTTGGGGCCTCACTGCCAGTTTCACCAAGACCACCACATAGATCCAACCCATATTATACATCCCCACCCTTTAGTTCGTTTTCTTCACCACGACGACCACCCCCCAAACTTCCCTTCTACCCCCTTTCCCCAGCCGAGATGGCAACCTATCATGAAAAAGGCCTCTGTTTTAACTCTAATGAACAATTCTCTCCAGGCCATCGGTGTAAGCCAACGTTATTCTAATGACTTCTTGCTAATGATACAGATGCTTACGACCTCCTAGACCTGGATTTTGATCTGACTCCTTTAGCTGATACCTCGATCTCTCCAAATCCCCACCCTCTAACAACAGTAGACTTACCAGCGATCTCCCTCTAAATACTATAGGGCCATCAAGTGCCAGCCACGTTGAGATTGGAGGCCACAATCCACAGTCACAAGGTCACGGTGTTAGTTGATGGAGGGTTAACCTACAATTTTATGTAGTGACGATTAGCCCAACATTTGGGTATTCCCATCCTTCCAGCCCAACATCTTAATGTCACTGTGGGAAATGCGACTCCATTCCTTTTGCAGGCTAGTGTATACAGGTACCTCTACTACTAAACCACAACCATTTTTAAATTGACTTTCACCTTCTACCTATTTATGGTGCTGACCTTGCTCTTGGTGTTCAATGGTTGTTTAAATTTGATCTAGTGGCATTTGACTACCAACAACAGTATATGTCTTTTACCTACCACGACAACCCTATTACACTCCAAGGTATTAATTAGGCCAAGAATCCAGATCAAATTTCCATAGCTCAACTCTGTCGTACCATCAGGACTGGGAGTATTGCTAGCCTTCTCTAACTCGCCATGCTCACCAACCCAACCTAGGAAACTATCTCCTAAACCCTCACCTCCCCTAACCTTCAACAACTTCTCTACTTTTATATCGACATCTTTGCTGCTCCTAGGGGACTCCCAGCTCGTCATGACCATGATCACCATATTCCTCTCCTTCTCGATAGCTAACCCATCAATATCAAGCCTTACTGCTACATGCTTCCAAAAGGTGGAAATCGAGAGATTGATTCAAGAGATGTTGAGTGAAGTACTCATCTGCCACAGTACCAGTCCTTTTTCCTCTTTGATTTTGCTAGTCAAGAAGAAAGACAAAACTTAGAGGTTCTATGTGGGCCATCACAAAAGCTTATCTCGGCCACCGTTAAAGGCTGCTACCCCATTATGACTGTCGACAAACTCTTGGACGAACTCTATAGCAATAGTAGACTTACCAGCGATCTCCCTCTAGGTACTATAGGGCCATCAAGTGCCAGCCACGTTGAGATTGGAGGCCACAATCAACAGTCACAAGGTCACGGTGTTAGTTGATGGAGGGTTAACCTACAATTTTATGCAGTGACGATTAGCCCAACATTTGGGTATTCCCATCCTTCCAGTCTAACATCTTAATGTCACTGTGGGAAATGCGACTCCATTCCTTTTGCAGGCCAGTGTATATAGGTACCTCTACTACTGAACCACAACCATTTTCAAATTGACTTTCACATTCTACCTATTTATGGTGTTGACCTTGCTCTTGCTGTTTAATGGTTGTCTAAATTTGATCAAGTGGTATTTGACTACCAACAACAGTATATGTCTTTTACCTACCACGATAACCCTATTACACTCCAAGGTATTAATTAGGCCAAGAATCCAGATCAAATTTCCATAGCTCAACTCTGTCGTACCATCAGGACTGGGAGTCTTGCTAGCCTTCTCTAACTCACCATGCTCACCAACCCAACCCAGGAAACTATCTCCTAAACCATCACCTCCCCTAACCTTCAACAACTTCTCTACTTTTATGTCGACATCTTTGCCGCTCCTAGGGGACTTCCAGCTCCTCATAACCATGATCACCATATTCCTCTACTTCTCGATAGCTAACCCATCAATATCAAGCCTTATTGCTACATGCTTCCAAAAGTTGGAAATCGAGAGATTGGTTCAAGAGATGTTGAGTGAAGTACTCATCTGCCATAATACTAGTCCTTTTTCCTCTCTGATTTTGCTAGTCAAGAAGAAAGACAAAACTTAGAGGTTCTGTGTGGGCTATCACAAAAGCTCATCTCGGCCACCGTTAAAGACTGCTACCCCATTATGACTGTCGACAAACTCTTGGACTTATGTGCCAGTTACCACCAAATCTGCTTTGATCTGGCTGAGATTCATAAAACTGTATTTCTTACACATGAAAGGCATCACGAGTTTCTCGTAATGCCATTTGGTTTGTCCAATGCACCATCTTCCTTTCAAGCTATGATGAATTCAGTGTTTAAACCTTTATTATGAAATGTGTTCTTATTTTTTTAATGATATCCTTCTGTACAATAGGAGTTGGTTCGACCACCTTGTACATTTAAAATATGTGATGGATCTATTGAGGCAACAAAACTTTCATACCAAATTTTGCAAGTGCAAGTTTGGCAAGACCTCTCTCTCGTATTTAGGCCATATCATCTCAGACTAGGGAGTTTCTGTTGACCCTGAGAAAATTCAGGCAATCGAGCAGGGTCTTGTACCAATTACAGTCAAGAAGTTGCGAGGATTCCTTAGAATTGTGGGTTATTACCATCGATTTATCCCAATTTTGTCAGTATTGTTGCACCACTTACCCCGCTTCTGCGAAAGGACGAGTTCATCTGGTCCATTAACGTTGTATAAGACTTTCAAGCATTAAAGAAAGCTTTGACAATAACTCCACTCCTTCGCTTACCATACTTCACCAAGTCATTCATCCTCCAAATCAATGCATCAAGGGTTGGAGTAGGCACAGTTCTCCTCTAAGATTGTCACCTAATAACTTACTTTAGTGAGCAACTCAATCCTAGGCTATAAGCAGCTTCTACTTACATTCGCGAGATGCATGCCATAGTCGAAGTCGTTAAGAAATGGTGCCAATATCTCCTAGGATCATAGTTTTTTATCCACACTAATCACTAGAGTTTACAGGCCTTGATGAAGCAAACCATACAAACCTCTAAGCAGTAGCATTGGTTATCAAAATTATTAGGCTATAATTTTGACATATCTTACAAGCCAGGGATCAAAAATGGCCCTGTCTAGGCTTCCAAAGGCCTCTTTCAATACTCTGCACACTGTAACTAAACCAGTACTAGCTATCTTTGTAGCCCTCAAGGACTTCTTCCAATATAATTGTAACATCTCGTTTCAATAATAAGGGTTAGGATAAAAAATCCTAAACTAAGATATATGAGAAATAGCAAAGAGAAATTAGAAAATGCATTTTATGCTCACGCATAGCGTAAGCATACGCATATGTGACTATTTAATTTTATGGCACACATTTCAACGATTATACATGTATTAATTTGACAATTTTCGGGTATAAATGATTACTTTAAAGTGATTATGACGTGAATTAGGGATTATATGTTTTGAAAGCTATTTTGGAAAGTATAAATAGTGATTTAGAATTTTTAGTGAAATTTGAGAATTTTCTGAGATTTTGAGTATTTATGGACTAGAAAAAATACCTAGTGGTAGGATAATTGATTTATAGTAGTAGAAATAAGAGTCAAATGACAATAGAAATTTTGATAAATGACTTTAGGAATTATTAACAAGTGTTATTAAAATTTGGGAGACAATTAGATTAAAATTTGGAGTTAAATAGACTAGTCATTAAAAGGGTCCAAATGGGACCATGGTAGAGTGACAAGTGGTAGTGACAAGAGTCACTACCACTCCACACATAACTTATACAAAAATTATAAGTGAAAGACAATAAATAGTTGCTTTCACTTGTTATCTTCTTCTTCTTCGTGACCTTCTTCTTTTCTTCTTCTTAACGAAAATTTTCTCACCAATCTCCATTCTCGTTGAACCCAACCCTCTTATCTTTCACTTACTACTCGCATCTTGCTCTCTCCATCATTTCTCATGGAAAACCCAACCTTACCACCTTGGATGATGAAGCACGTGTAAGAGAAGAAAGCTAAGGCTAAGTGAGATCTTGAAGAACTTGGAGTCTTATCAAGTAAGTTATGCTTTGATCATCATGGGTAGTGCTAATTGAAACTAATTTGATGAGTAATTTAAGATTTATGAATTGATCATGAAATTATATGTGTGAATCGTGAGTGAAGAAATGGGCACATAAATGTCTTGTTTTTGCATATAAGATGATTAACCTTTCATAAGTTATTATAGAGATGAGTTTGAACTTGAAAGATCATTAAAATGGTGCAACAAGAAGTGCAGAATTTCTAACTTGTAAATTGGATATTTATGTTCCATTTTCTAAGTTTATTATATGAATTTCTTTGATTGTTTTAGAGATGAACTAAAGTGAGTTTAGATCTAATAAAAAGGAGTTCTATGGTGTCTTGAAATAAGATGAAATAAGGGGATAGTTAGGAATGAAATGTTGGTCCTGGGTCCCTATACAGATTTCTCTCTTGCCTACATAACAGATTTTTACAATGCTCATACATTTCGCATTATATTCACGTTTCATGTTTCATAATTCTTTTCTTTTCCATTCATACAAGGTCATTAAAATTATCACAATGCAATACAATACACATTCACAAAATACTCTTTCCCACATTCACAACAATAAAGCAACATACACATAATCAATGTAATTCATCATCACAAACTATATTGCAGTTTAGTTCCCAAGGCTTCTTGCAAGCTTTCCCAAAAACTGATCAAGTCATGATCGTAACACGGTACGATCGTGATGGTCACAAATTTCTGTACGATCGTGACCCGATTGAAATATTTTTTTTATTTTTTATTTTTTTATTTTTTTATTTTTTAACTCAATTTCTATTAATTCTTTTTGCACCCAAAATCATTATTCTTTGTGCATTTTGCTATGGATAAATTTTTATTAAATTGTTAAGAATTATTTTCACTCTTCCTAAGATTTTATTTAGAAAATACAATTATACCTTATTTCTTTTATTTGATATGATCCCACCACCAAACTTCCGTGTCCATCATTATTATTATTATTACAAATAAATATCAAATAGTGACACATCTGTACGGGGACCTGGGCTAACATGAAATGAAGGTGAAAAATGAAGTGGAACAAGTGTAGAAAATTTGACAGATAAATGGAGTTTCATGTTCTGTTTTTAATGCTTAATTACATGAATTTTTGGGTAGTTATTATATGGATGAACTAGAATGATTTTGAGGTTAAATAAAGGGCTAATGTGTTGTATCGAAATTAGGTAAATTAGAATGATAAGTTAGAAGTGAAATGAATATAGAAATGAAGTTGAACATATGTAGAAAGTTGATGATGAATGTGGATATTAACATGTTCTGTTTTGGTGTGTAATAATATGGATGTTAGTAATTGAAATAGAGGTGAAGTAAAGTGAATTAAAAGATAAAGAAAGTGACAGTATAGTGTCCAAAGTGATTGTATAGTGTCTCGAAGTGAGGAAAATTAGGATGATAGTTTATAGATAAAGAGAAGGTGATAATGGAGTTAAATGTCTGCTGAAATATTGAAGAATGCATAAGCATGGTTGATGTTATGTTTATGTGATTACGATCAACAATTTTATATGATGTGTTTTATGGATACTTTGGATTAGAATAGAGGTGAGAATTAAGAGAAATTGAAGTACGAATGATAAGATATGCATAGATGTGTTAGATATAACTTATAGGAGTGGGAAATCTGGAAATTTTCCAGTAAATATCTGTTGGGCAGACCTTCTCTGGAATTTCAGTGTTCCAACTCTGCTCATGCTCGTTTGGAGGGATATAAATGTCCACTGGGCGGACGTTCTTGGGAAACATTAATATGTAATTTTGACCCTTTAGACAGCAAAATCTCTCTTCCAGGTATTTACGGAAGTTGTAGAACTCGAAGTTCTCTTCAAAATTGTATTGAATAACCTTAATCCATCATCCATAGTAAAAGTTATACCTAATGTCCCAAATCATGTACATATATAAATTGTAGACTTATCAATGCTTTCCTATGATACATTTAGGCATGAATGGAGCTTGAAATGTACTTAGTTTGAAATGGAAATAAGAGATAAAAATGAGTGATATGTTTGTGGTGACGATTGAGGATATAAACATAAGAATAGATTATCATATATTAAGTTTTCAAATATGGAATTTGGGGATGTTATGAGAACTTGAATATTATGTGAACTTAGAATGCTAGAAAAGAAATGATGAATGATTGAATTGTGTTATTTGAATGACCAAGTTCTTTGAGGTATGAACCTATAGTAAGCTTGACACACACAAATGATGTTATTAAAAATCAAGTAATGTGATTATGGATAAACTCCCAGAATAGTCAACATGAGCATGCATTGTACATTACACATATACATATGTGTATAACTGAATGTTTACATGATTATGCAATTAGTAATGTGTGTACAATGTCTATTGCATGAAGTTGATACACAGGATTGAATGTCGGTGCCCAGACATTTTTGGAGCATGGAAGTTAATGCTATTCTAGAGCATACTGTGAGTCAACCTAGATGGTCTCACTTTCATTGTTTGTTCTGTTTTAAAATTTTGTATTCAATTATGTGATGTGAATATGTTGATTTTCGGACAATAAATTTCCGAGGCATTTGATGCATGTAAAAATCATCGGAAGTGCTTCTTGAATGTGAATTTGAATGAATAAGTGATTCTCAACTTAAATGTTGAATGTCGGACCAAGGTCCAATGATAAATGTGAACGTGAATGTGATAGTGTAAAATTGAACACAATTGATTGAATAAATACATGTGATGCATTTCATTACATAAATGCATGACAACATAAAGGCTGTTGTGACTAGAGTAGCCACCAAAAATGAGTTTAAAGCTCAGAAAGTGAAAAAGAGTTTAAAGCTCAGAATGTTGTAAGAGCCTCTGGCTCACTATGTAAAATGAGCCCTATATTTTCAACGAATAAATGACAGTTATTAATGAGCTCGGTATCCACAGTGGATATGGGACAATTACAGGCACTCGGTCATAACAATAACAATTGAAAGTGAGTCTTATGAGCATTGCATATGCATTTGATATGTATGATTTAAATTATTGAAATTAATAGTTTAAATGATTTCTTATGTGCAATATGAATTAAGTGAATATGAAGTGTATGTGATTCAATATGTTGATTAGTGAAATTATGTGAATTACATGATTACATGAATTGATGTATTATGTGATTGAGTGAGTCATTGAGGATGGTCCACTTACTAAGTTTGCAAAACTCACCCCAAAATTTGTAACATATTTTTAGGCTCAAAGAAGACACCCAGTTAGACCAACTAAAGTCTAACCACTGTATTGGAGTAAGAGATAAAGGTTGGAATTAGTTGGCGTCTACATACTTTTTCTGTTATTTTTGTATTAAAGTATGTATTCCGCAAATACTATACTATATGTATGTGAATAATTCTGATATGTAATGACTTTATGACTGAAATTGTTTTGAATTTGTAAAGGGCCCAAATAATTGCTGTTTTGAATTTGTAAAGGGCCCAAATAATTAATAGAATTCTGCAATATGTATATTGTTTGTGACAATTGTGATTGAAATTGTTATAAATAAAATGGGCCATTACTGATTATTGGTTTTCTAAAAAATGCGTGTGATGTTTGAGAAAAAATTTTGCAATAAGTTCAGTTTGACTAGTATAGCGCTCCGCTTTCATAAGGTCTATGTTTGAATGTTCTAAGGATATACGAATACGTGCTCATTGGAGGTGAGGTGCGGTGAGGTGCTATAATAATACAGTAGCAGCCTTGCTTTACTCTTCCATCTGGGACATACCACAGGCTTACACAGATCGTTCAACCAAAGATGGCTTACTGCTTTTCTGCAACCAAGTTTATGTTCCTAGTGAGTCAACCCTACAGCAGCTCCTTCTGCATGAATACCACATCACACCAATTGGGGGTCATGCTAGTGTACAACGAACATTATCACGCCTATCTTCAACTTTTTACTAGCTAATGGTGAAGAATAACGTCAAAGAATTCGTAGCCCAATGCCTCACTTACTAATCCATGAAGCCATTCACAACTGCCCCTTAAGGTTGCTTCAACCTTTGCCAATACTCGAAAGAATTTGGGACTGCCTCTCAATGGATTTCATCACCCATTTACCAAGCTCCCATGGCAAAACCACCATATTGGTGGTAATGGACCGATTGTCCAAATACGCATACTTTTGTACACATTTGTTGCCTCCCTTGCTGATAGCTTCTTCCATGAAATTTGTAGACTTCACTGAGTCCCCTCTATCATTGTATCAGATCGAGATCCGCTGTTCATAAGCTCCTTTTGACAAGAGCTCTTCAAGCTCCAAGGAACAACACTCTCAACTAGCAGCGCCTATCACCCATAAAGAAACAGACAAATCGAGGTTGTTAATCGCTACTTGGAGGACTATTTATGGTGTTTTACGACTAATAATTCCATTTCTTGGTTGAAATTTCTTCCTTGGGTGAGGTGGAGCTATAGCACGGCTGGCACTCGATAATTAACATGATGCCTTTTGAAGTTGTCTACGGAAGACCCCCTCCTTTATTGGCAGATTATGTGGACGGAATCGCTCTTATTATAGTTGTCGACAACATGTTGAGTACCAGAACTCTGAGTCCTTGATCAGCTACAGACCAACTTACAAAGAGCTCAGTTACGGATGAAGAACAAGGTCGATGCCCACCAGACTGAGCACCAATTAGAATCAGGCGAGTTAGAATTGGTAAAACTGCAACCTTATCGACAGTTAAATGTAGCCCATTGATAGAATCAGAAGCTCAGCAAGCTATTTTTTAGGCCATTCAAAGTGCTAGAGAAGATAGGCTCAATCGCCTATAAATTAAGCTACCCCCCAAAGTCCAAAAATACATAACGTTTTTCACATTACACTCCTGACAAAGTTTAGAGGCTTACAAACAGGTAATTTTGCCGAACTCGCTCTAGACTCCATTGGGGCCAACCCAATCATTCAAATCAACCAAATTTTGGGATTTCGCCAAGTACTACTGCATGGGATGTAAATTATGCCATAAGCTTTATTAAGACAGCACCTCAAGCATACATAATATACATAACAAAATTCACATAAAACACATGCATATACATCAACGGAAGCGTAATAAAAATACGGGATACCTTCAACCATTGCCTTTCCACTGAAGATCTGCAAGAACTTGGAGAAGTTTGGAACTTCTATCCTCTGCCTTGAGCTCAACCGATGGTGTGTTGTTCTGAAATGCTT
>JANZXR010000002.1:36969888-37003937 GCA_027575705.1 Erythroxylum echinodendron
CACAATTTTATTGAATCAAACTTTGATAATCTTAACTAGAACAAAGATTTTAGTCACTTATGGCTTGAAAAAAAAAACAACAAAATGAAGAGTAGATGAAAATTATGTAAAGCTAAAAAGATGCCTAATCTAGTGAAAAGTTCTCCTATTTATAAGAAAGGAAGGTGAAGCCCTATGCCAAAATGGGAAACAAATCCCATAAATTTAAATGCAAAGATCTTATCAAATTCACAATCTTAGAAATATATCTTCTCATTTTATGCAGATTTTTGGCATTATCAAGAATCATTCACGTTAATGTGATCTATATGAAGATCACCCTCCTTCCATTTGTCGTAGGTATCAACTTCCTTTATTTTTGCACCTTTTATCTTCAAGATTATAACATACGACATCTTCTCATCTCAATGGTAAGCAACATTTGTGTCCATATTTTCATTTGAAGCTTCAATTTCTTGATTTTCACTAAATCTTCACCAAATTCTTGATTTTGCACCTAAAAGATAATCATGAAATTAATACCCCAAAATTAAGTACAAAATCAATTAAAAATAGGAAAGATATTATGTCAAAATAATGAAAAATACAACTTTATAATTTCTCAAAATTTTTATACCATAAATTAAGAAAGATAAACCCCATAATTTTTTGTTATAAGCTAACACTTGAAAAGTTGTGAGGCCATGTTGCTTCACATCCTAGATCTTTTGATTATTATGAGTTTTATTAAAATATTATAGCCTTCATTTTTTACATTAAATAACACTTTTAATAACTCATATACATCTATCATAAAATTAACAATACTACTAATTTTGTTAATATTACTAACATTCAACAACCTTACAGTTAATATTAGACAATCAAATTAAATTAGATAAAATTGTCTTTAAATTTTATTTCTCCTTTTCTCTTTCTTATACTTCTATTATTTATAACAACCACCTCTTTTGGAAACTCTTCTAAATGCAAGACTTTAATTATAGAACACATACTTCAACTGTTAATAGGTCCAATACATAAATGGATATGTTTTTAGTATTAATATGAAGTAAAAGGGAGAAATATGTAAATTTTAGAAAGAGATGTAGATGTGAAATCAATAGTCCATATGGAAGCAATCAAATGAAAAAATATGTATCACTGTTTCCCTTTTTTCTCAATTTTTGTCTTATTTATAACTGTTTATATATTCTTGAGCATAAAAATAAGCAGTTGTGTTTTTTTTTTTGTTGAAGTAATTTTTATTTTCTTGCTATGATGAAATTAAAAAATAATTAATATAGAAAACATATGAATGTATATAAAGAGAATGATAGGTTGAGAAAAAGGATTTCTCTGATAGGTTGAGAAAAAGGATTTCTCTCCCCAAATAGTCCTATATAGGATATATTCCAACGATAAATAGAGAATAGAAGGTAAGAATGAACAAAATTAGAAAAGAGATTAACAAAATTATTTATTACTTCATTTCGTATCTAATTTGATTTGGTGAAATTTTAGTCTCTCGTGATTAACAAGAAAGTATTTTATGGTACTAAGAATTTTAGTTGTACTTCTTTATTCTCATTATTATATGATACTTCAATTGTTTCCACCTCCATTTGAGATATTAACAATAAAAATGCATAAAAAGGAGAAAAAATTAGAAAGAAAACATATATACTTAAATTAGAGATGTTAGTTTATGCCTTACAGCCAATCGTTTTAGTTATAGTTTCGTGACAATTATTAATAAAGGCATTCTTTATCTTTATGTATTAATATTTTACTTTTAATACTAAAGATAAAATCCTTGAAATAATTAATGTGTAATTGAAATTATGCTGAGAACATAATTATGAGATTCAATTTACACTTATGTATTATTCCTAAATGTTCCTAGTTAGTTTCATCAAGACGGGATATTATTGAAACAGTAAAACTAGCACACATTATATTTCATTCTTACGAAGAAAGTAATTGATCTCATAAATTAAAGTATAAAGATACTTAAACTAATGTGTGGATGATTATTAGAGAATAAGTCACTGAACTGACCCGATTATGAGAATTCCGGATGGAATATTACTTATGTGTCTATGGATTATCTCATAATGATGGTTATATAATTGATCCTCAGACTTGAGATTACCAAGGTATCTAGTGTGGGAATTACTGTACTTTGATGCTACTTATGAATCGTCTTAGGATAATTCAGTCGGTAGTAATTGGATACAGTATGAACAATATATAGATAGTTGAGAAAGTTAATATAGGATTCGTCACTCTAAAGTAATTAGAGAGAATATTTTACTGTTTTTGATTAGTAATGATTTATGGAATTCTCTGGCTAGAATGAATTGACATTTAAAAAGGTGTTTTTCAATTTCAATTATAAATCAATTACTAATTAGTAAGAACGAACATGATTGCATGATAAGAGTAGACACTATATCTATACTCTGTCCAATTAGAATATTGAATGACAAAAGGATTAAATTATACATTATAGCCATACATGGACAGGTTAAGTCAATCACTTTGACATTCTTAATATTTGAGTAATCATGACATGTTACTAGACATCAATCATGATTTATAATTATGAATTATTTAATTAGAGAATTAAAGATAAATTAAAAGAAGTTTTACTTTATCTAATTCTGATTGTGAATTATAATTATAATTTATAATCATTGCCAATTTATTAAGAATCTAATGGGTCACATATCAAAGAGTAATTTATGAAAGAAAAATCAATTTTATTAAGTTGGACTTAATTATAAAGTTTGAGAAATTTTGGGATCAAATATGAGATATTTGATTTTATTAAAATTAAATTAATTAGAATTAGAATTTGATTTTAGTTATAATTAAAGAAATTTAATTTTAATAAATGACCCACATGATTTTTCTATTTAAAGGGAAGAGCTTTTTAGAAGTTAGCACTTGTTGTTCTCTTCCTTTTAAAGCAGTTTGAGAATTGCTTTGTAGATACCATTAGAGATTAGACACTTACCATCTCGTGATTGATCGAAAAAAGTTTCAAAGATTTTTCAATGCGAAAGCGAACAAGGTACAATTTATAAATCGTTTTTATGTTTTATTCAAGTTTATTCAATTATTGGGATCTGCTCGAATCAGTAAAATTTTTGTTTTCCACTACGCCCATGATTCGATCATGGTTAGATTCCAACAAGAGATATATAGGTTATTTTGAATATAAATCAATAAGATTTTAATATTAAAAAATCAGATATAATGATATTTCAACATCGATCAACAAAAAACAGTAACATTGATAGACATATATAAACTCCTAAAAACAGTGCTATCTAATATTAAAAAATTAAAATTAAAATACTTTTGATGATTCAATAAAAATCATAATTTTGGATATAATTGACTCTATTTTTAATTATCACATTTTGTGATTTATAGTTCAAATATTTTTTGAGGTCTCAAGTCTTTCTCAAACAAAATAGGATGAAGGATCGTTTACATATATGACCAGTTTTTATAAGAAAGGAATCTCAGAAGTATTCTGGAGGAAATGCCGAGTAGCTGGCTTACTTCTCGTAACTTAAGCCTGAACTTTCAGGTGTTAGTACTATTGTGGGCTTTTGTGCTGGTTTGTCCCATAGATATCTTCAATGGCAATTATTAGGAGGATGATATAGTATAGCAGATCTTACGAAACAAAACGAAAATAAAAGATTAGAGGATGAGCAAAATATAAGTAAAGAAAATAAATTGACATTCACAGTTAATATGTAATAGGGGAAAGAAATGACTTTGGCAAAGATAAGACTGTAATCAAAGAGATTGCGGACATGAATGATCTAGTACATGAAGCTTTTCTTTCTCCCAAAAAAAGTAGAACACGAGTATGCGACAAATGTTTGCTAGAAAATATGCTTCCAAAGATGCTGTTACCTGTATTGGTCGCTGCAATGGTAGGTCTATTATGATGGCTCAAAGCAATAAATTGTAGAGCTAAATTACGGGGCAAATCTCCTTTGGCAGTCAGCTTACTTCTTAACCTGGATAAACTAATTAATACAAGTCAGAAATAGGCAACTGCCAAAGGAGTAATTGCCCAGTAATGCAACTATACACTCGAGACCTCTGGTCGACTGATGAACAGTGTATCGGCCTAGATACACATTTATAGAAGATGAGAAAAGTGTTACTTTTCCATGCAAAAAGCATATTCGGAGCACATCCAACCCTTGCAATGCAAGTAGTCAAGAACTTGAAATGTGGTCCTGTAGATTTTATTCTGCTAGTACTATTCATGTTATCTCTTTCATGTGAATGATTTGAAGCTGAGTGCGGCGTTTTTGCACATATATGCTATATTATTTGGCAAATAAGCGATATAAGATCATGACATGTATAATATGAAATCGTAGTTGTGTTTAAGGATCGAAATAGTCTATAACCTAATCAGTCTACATGCTAAGGTTAGTCTAAAAAACCGTACCTGTCCTTATGAAAGCCAAACTCTTGACGTCCCATTAATGAACAAAATATCTTCACGGTCTAAGTGAGTTTGTTCTTATTAATCTATAGAAAGGTGAAAACTTTTAAGACAATTCTTTACTATATAACATTATTTTAAATAGTACTTTAAGTCTTTATAATAAATCGGTCGGTAGCAGTTAATATATAACATTATTTTAAATAGTACTTTAAGTCTTTATAATAAATCGGTCGGTAGCAGTTAATATATAATATTATTAATTTATTTAATAAAATAATTTTGTTTTTATGTATTTTATTTAGTATATTTAGTGATTAATATTTAATCATGTAATAATTACTATGTAATTCAAAATATATTTACATATTATTCTCAAATTATTCTTAGTTATGATTTTATTAAGACAATATATTAATAAATATTTAAAACTATAACACATTATACTTATTTTTTATAAAAATGGTAATTAGCCTTATAAATTAAAGCTTGAAAATACTTAAATAACATTTATAGATGTTTTTAAAGAATAAATTTATTGAACTGACCTTATTATGGAGATTCTGAATAAAACATTGCTTGTGTTTTTTAAAGCTGCAGATTGTTATCCAAATATTTCAGTTGCTTATTGAATTATATTGACTGTATCTGTGAGTGTAGTATCAATTGAGAGAAGTTTGTCAAAGTTAAAATTATTAAAAACCTACTTAAGGTTATCAATGTTACAAGATATAATGAATGATTTAGCTAGTTACAAGATATAATGAATGATTTAGCTATCTTATACAATGAGAAAGATATGTTGAATAATATTGATCTTCATATTATTATTAATGATTTTGCACATAGAAATTTGCAAATAAATTATTTTTCATGATCATCTGTGTGCTTATTAGTACATTTCTCTTATTTCGTAATCTGATATTGCTATTCAGTTGTTGCCGTTGCTATTTTATTGTTGTTGCTACTATTTTTAGTGATTTTATTAATGTTGACAATTGTAAGATATTGTTAGTTATTGTTATGATCGTTTAGTATGTTGTTGAGTATATAGACTTATGACTTGGGTTATTTATATATGAATATTAAATTTTAGTAATAAAACATGTTTTTAAAATTTATATTTTTGTTTATTTTTAATTCATTAAAGCCCTTCTTTTTACTTTATTTCAGGCCTATAAAATGTTAAGAATGACTCTTATCACTGGCGAAGCCACATCCGCAGCTGGCGATGAGTCCAATGATAAGGTGATGGCAACAATGGATAAGCTACCAATAGCAAAAGTGCGACAAAGAAGATAAATAAAACCATCAACACCTGTGAACAAAGCAGAAATTATTAGAGAAGAGAGGCAACAATGGCAACAGGAAACAATAACTTTAATTGTAGAAAATTAGGGGTATGTGCCTAACATGTTGATTGAGGCACATACAGCATACGTGTCTTCTAAAAGATGCATGCAATGGATAATCCTCCTTTTATTTTTATTTTCAAAAGAGCCTTCATTTTTAATTAAACTATTTTGATTAATATATTGAAATCAAATTAGTTTTAATTCCTTATAAATCTAGAAATTTGTTTTGTAATTGATTAAATTTTATTTTAAAGTTTTGAATTTTTATTAGTAATACTTATGGAAATTATTTAGTGTTAAATATTTAAATTATCAAATTAAATTAGTTACCAAATAAATAATTATAATCAAGCAAAGTTTTAAGGCACTATCATTTATAATTAGATTATACTAGATATAAATTAATATAATATTAAGAATATATTAATTATGATGATACTTAAGAATTTTAAACTCATCTTTAAACATTAAGTATACATTGTTGCCTTCAATTGTTTATATATAAAAGTAGAGTTATGTTTGTCGTAAGACTTGTTGAACAAATCAAGACTCTTTTAATTTGAATAAATTTTATCTTAAATTGACAAAACTTAACTAAATTTGCTCAATGTAGATGACAAAAATTACACTCATATGCATTTGGAGGTAAAGCTAGAAATAAAATAGAAGATATATTTTGGAAAAGAATTTTCACCTAATAGATTTAGAGTCATATGAGATATAATTGGTAAGGTTATTATCTACCTAATTTAAGTTTAGAGTTTTAAGCAAACTCAAGATTAACTTAGTTTGAATAGGATCCTAATCCACTAGAGATATTAAACTAATCTTTTTATAATAGTAAGGGGTTTTTTATGCTTAAAATAGTGGGAATAATCAAATATTTTGTTAGGATTTATGCCTTAAACTAATATTCTCTCTTTTATTTAATTTTTATTTTTAGATAAAATGAGTAGTAATTTGTCTTTAAAGAGCATCATGGATGCTCATATTACAAGCTTATATCTTAAGGAGTTTTATAGTGTACAAAGTAGGGAGAAAAGGTAAGAGACATCAAGAGCATTATATCGGTATAAGATAATAGAAGTATCTACAATAGGGCACATGTATTGAAGATGATTGACTATGTTAAAAAATTAGGCCAATTGGGTTTTGTTATGTACCATGAGTTAAGCATTAATTTATTTTTTACAATCTCTTACCCCGAGCTTTTCATATTTTACCTTGAATAACATGAATCAAAAGCATGTGACATTGCTGAAATTATTTAGTGTGCTTAAGGATATAAAAGGGAGCCTTAAGAAGGAACCCATTATGTTTTTTTTTTAAGAATTCTTTTAAGGAGCAAGAAAAAGCAATTAAGAGCAAGAAAGAAAAGACTTCTACTAAAGTAGAAAAGCCAACTAATGTAGTTTAAGAAGAACAATAACAAAGGCACTTATTTTCACTATGCAATCAATAGATATTAGAAAAGGAATTATAAAACTATTTTTGCTAGCTTAAAAGATAAGAAACTTAAGATAACTTCATATTTAGGTATGTCTATGATTCAAATCTACTTCTATTCCATAGTTTTGAGTATTTGATATTAGATGTAGATCTCACATTTATAATAATGCAAAGATGCTAACAAGAAGTTGGTCATTGAGGAAAAGCGAAGTGGACATAGAAGTTGGCAATTAAGAAAGGGTTACTGCATTAGCTATAGGAACTTGTACTTTAGCTTTACCTTTTGACCTTATACTAGAACTAAATAACTATTATTATATTCCAATTATTATGATAAAAGTTATTTCCATTTTTTTACTTTTACATGAATGGAAAGTTATTTCCATTTTTTACTTTTATATGAATGGATTTGTCTTTATTATTATAAACAAAACTTGTTTTTTTTTTTACAAAGATGATCTATATTATAGTCTGGGTTGCTTACAAATGATTTATATGGTTTAGATCTTTAAAGGTCAATCATTAACATAAATAGTAAGAAATGAAAATTAAATGACCAAAATATAACTTATTTATAGGATTATAGGTTAAGCTATGCCAACAAAATTAAAATCATACATAATGAAGGATATCTGGATCATTTTGATTGTAAATCAAATAAAACTTATGAATTTTTTTTATTGGTTCAAAAAATCAGACTATCCTTTAGTAGAAAGGAAGAATGTACCAGTAAGTTACTAGAGATTATAATTTATTATATATGTGGCCTTATGTCTACTTGCATTACAACTAGGTACTTATAGTTTATTATCTCTATAGATGATCATTACAAATATAGTGATATGTTTTTAATGAAACAAAATTTTGTATCATTTGAAGGTTTAAAGAATTGAGACTTAAGGTTGAGAAATAAATTGACAAAATTATTAGGGAACTTAGATCTGATCGAGGCAAAGAGTAATTAGACCATAAGTTTCTTAATTATTTAAAAGATAATAAGATTTTCTCATAATAAACTCTACTTAGAACTTCAAAACACAATTAAATGTCTAAAAGGAGAAAATATATTTTATTAGATATCATACATTCCATAATGAGTCATGCAAACCTTCCTATTTTCTTTTGAGGATAAGCCTTTAAAACTACTAAATGAGTTATGCAAACCTTCTAAATAAAGTTTCACCCAAATGAGTTAAAAAACTCCATATAAGATATGAATGGTAGTAGAAAAAAATTGTCGTACCTAAAGATTTAAGGTTATAATGCTTATATGAATTGTGTAATACCTGATAAGTTTTAAGTTAAATTAGATAACTATAAATTTATGAGGTACTCAAAAGGGAGTGATAACCATAAATTTCTGAGGTACTTAAAAGAGAGTATCAGATATTAGTTTTGTCAAACTTTTGAGCAAAATGTATTTCTCTCGAGATATACTATGTTCCTAGATAGAGAATTCATTCTCAAGACAAGTAATAGTAGTAAGATAGAACTTAAAGAAGTTAAAGAACCACAAATGCACATCCAGATGGAACAAGAGCCTTAAGTTGATACAAATGAAGTACAACTAAGGGTTTAAGAAATGTATAGTCCTTAACACTAAAAGGATATATTGTCCTCCAAAGGAAAAGATGATGTATTGCTTATGGATGTCATACTTATTATTTTAAAGAAATAATGTCTAACATTGATTCTTTAAAATGATATGGATCCATAGGGTCTAAAATGGAATCCATGTATGCTAACTAAGTATGGACTTTAGCAAATGCAAATGCTAAGATTGTACTTATTAGATACAAGTGAGTTTTTAAGAGAAAAATTTATCTGGATGGTAATTTACACACATATAAAGCAAAGCTAGTGGCTAAAGGTTATAAAAAAAATAATGAATTGATTTTGATAAAATATTTTTACTAGTAGAAATGCTTAAGTCTTTAAAGATATTCTTGATTATAACCATATACATTTAATGAGATAATCAAAGAGTTTGAATTTATCAAAAATATAGATGAACCTTGAGTTTATAAAAAGGTTAGTGGGAGTGGAGTCAACTTCCTAGTGTTATTTATGGATGACTTTATTACTAATGTGAAATGATATATCGATGCTCTGTTCTATAAGGATTTGGCTATCTAAGAATTCCTCTATAAAGGATATCGAAAAATCAACATATGTTTTAGGAATAAGGATCTACAAAGAAAGAAAGAAAAGAGGTTATTCAGTTTATCTCAATCCTTGTATATAAACAATATGTTAAAAGTTTCATCATTAAAAATTTTAAGAAACGATTCTTACCTATATTATATAATATTTCTCTATTGAAGAGTATACGTTCAAAGACACAAAAAGAAAGAAATATAATCAATTTTTATTCCATTTGCTTCAGCTATTAGATCCATTATTTATATGATGCTATGAATAAGATCATATGTTCTTTACAATTTGAGCATAACAAGTACATTTAAAGTCAATCCTAGTGATAATTACTAGATGGTTGCTAAAAAAACTCAAAGTACTTGAGAAGAACTAAATATATTTTCTTGGTTTATAAGGGATTTGAATTAATAGTTAAAGGATGTTTAGATGGTAGGTTTCAGTTTAATCATGACAATAACATATCATAATCATGGTATAACTTTCACTAAATGATGGTGCAATAAGGTAAAATATTTTTAAATAACTAAGCATTTTTTATTATATGATTGAGGTAAAATACATTTTAGTTTTTGAGACATCAAAGGAAGCTATTTGGATTAAGAAATTTATAACCAAACTTGGAGTAGTTCCTATTATTATTGAGTCAATAGAGTTGCACTGTGATAATAATAATGATGTTACACATGCAAAAGAACCTAGTTCTCTTTAATAATCTATGTACTCAAAAAGTTTCACTTAATTAGGGAGATAACAGAGCAAAAAGACATTATATTAGAGAAAATACCCAGTAAAGACAATTTTGCCAACCCTCTCATTAAGTTATTGTCTCAAAAGATTTAGGATTAAAATAGAGATGGATATGGTATCAGATATATCGATGATTTACTTAGTGAAAGTGAAAGATTGATAGTTTATGCCTTTGCAGCTAGTTATGCAATTAATTTATGAAAGTAATAATCTATTTAATAAAATATTCTTTATCTTTATATATTTTTTTGATCATATTTAGCGCTTATTGCTAAAGATAAAATTCTTAGAATAATCAATATGTAATTAAAATTACGATGAAATCTTAATTATGAGATTCATCTTGATTAGGTATTATTCCAAGTTATAGTTTTATTAAGACATGATATGATGGAACTATAAAACTATAATATGTGATATTCTTTCTTATAAAAAAAGTCATTGAACTCATAAATTTAAGTATGAAGATACTTAAATAATTGTGTTTGTACTTATTAGAGAATAAATTAATTGAACTGACATGATTATAAAGATTTAAAATGAAACATTACTTATTTTTTTACGGATGTCCTTGTTATGATAAGCTTATAAATCCTTAGACCTTAGATTACCAAAGTATTTTATATGAAAATTATTGTGTGTTGATGCTACTATGATATATTTTATTTGGAGTAACTTAATAGATAGTACTTAGATATAGTATAAATTATATAGAGATAATTGAGTAAGTTGATAAAGAATTTGTTAGTCTAAAGTAATTAGGGATAAAATTCTAATATTCTTTATTTAAAATGATTTAAGAACTTTTTAGGCAGGAGAAATAAAATTTTAAATTTTTTCAAGTATCATTTATAAATTAATTTCTAATTAGCTAGAATGAATATGATTGAATTTAAATAGATGATCAATTATTTCATAATTTATCCAATTAGAACAAAGATGATAAATTTTTGAATTATACGTATATTAAGTTAAACTGCTTTGGCATTCATAATATTTAGGTGATCATAATATATTATTAGACATTAATCGTGATCTATAGTTATAAATTGTCCAATTAGACAATTAAAAATAAATTAAAAAGAGATTTAATAGATCTAATTATAATTATGAATTACTAATTAAAGTTATAATTATTACCAACATATTAGGAACCTAAGGAGTAATATATGGAACAATTAAAGAGAGAAAATTAACTAAGGTGAAATCAAGAATGAAGTTTAAGAAACTTCAAGGATCAAATATGTGATATTTGATTTTATTAAAATTAAACTCTAATTATAACAAGAGTTATAATTTAACTTTAAGTAGATTTTAAAAGAAACTATTATCTTTCTCTACTAAAAGGAAAACATACCAAAAGAGCCAACACTCATATCAATCTTCTTAAAATTTATGTTCTTTTCTTTTACTCTATGGATATTATTAAAGGTTGAACAATTTCATTGAAGAAGAAAAAGTTTTGCACAATCCTCAATTTAATTAATGCCTAAAACAAATCTTAATAACATGACAAATCATAATGTTGTCTTGGACATGCATACGAATGCTTTCTAATTTGGAGATAATGTTATGATATTCATCTTGCATGTTGAGGGTGGTTAACATGTACAACAACCTATTCCCTAATGGATATTATATATGTACATAATAAATATAGACCGGCAGTGCCTTTCATACTCTCCCTTAAGTCTAGAATCTAAAGATCAAATAACAGCAATAAATTAGATGGTAAAAGGCGTGGGAAGTAACCAGATCCATTACATGTTTGAATCATGATATACACGTAAATATCGGTAGTATATTTGACTTGAGAAAAGGGGTATATATGCAGTCCTTGAAAAGAAACAGCAGAATGACGATGGTGACTAGGGGACCATGGTGTTGATGGCGAAGTAACTAATATAGGGACCATAAAGCCATGACTGGGAAAGAGAACATTTTCTAGAGCGAATTGTACTGGCATATGCTATTTCTCCTCTTTGGCATATCCAATATCAGGTGCGAATCATGCTCTATAAAAAGGATTTTACTACTCTCACTGTAGCATACTCAAGAAGCTGTGTGTTTGTGAAAACAAAGGCAATAGTGTGGTTAATGAATTACGGGGCGACTCTACTTTGGCAAAGAGAATACACGCAAATATTATTACATAGCAGATTTCTTACTTTGCCAAAGGAGAATTGCCCTGCAATTCAATCACACAACCACCTACTCAATTTATATTTCTGTCAGGTTGTTAAAATGTTTTGGGTTATTGAAATGCATGGAAGTCGTCTTACATCTCTCTTGCTGTGAAGTTTAACGCGTTCCGTGATTTAGCAGGTAATCCATATGATTGTTTTCTTTGAGCTTACATGGTGTATCAAGAAGGACTGGCAATCTCTACGTAGTTCCATTCTATGTTGTTCAACAGAACGTTAATTAGCATGCATCCTTTTGGGTGTCTGGAAAAAACCTCGATGTTGCATGGAGCAGCTAAAGGTAATTCCGTCTGTGAAACTGAATCATTAAAAGGTAAGTAATTCTAACCAATCTGCAAGTACGATATTGTGTATCAGTTGTCAATCCATGACATATCGTTACTGAGTTGGACTGCATCTTGCATCTCCAAATACAGCTTTTGTAATTTATTCGAAAATGGATATATATACATGCATCTGTTACCTTTTACATCTACCAAAATTCAGACTCTCATAAGCGAAAGAACTAGTTCTGCTTTCTTGTAGTGAAATCAGACTCTAATAGTTTTTGCAATCATATTTTAATATCGCGAATAATTACCACTCGTAAAATTTTAAAGTTGTTATGCTGGGTGTTACTCTCTACATATATTTACTATATGCTTCAGTATGGTAGCTGAACTTTTCAGAAAATCAATAAATTGCTTAATGAAGTTTAACAAATACTATTGGCTGCAAATAGTTCCTTTCTGTCAACTCTCTTGCTATTCCCAGGGACTTGGAAAATCCTCGCATGAAAATTAAGAGGTATCCCTTAACTCAGTTAAGAACCAAGAATACCTCTCAACTCCAGAATTATTAAGTGATACAAGCTGGTAACGGGGGCTGTGAAGTCAGAAGTGCTAGTCTATTGAATCCTTACTTTCCTAACCATCAGCCTTGTATAAGGCAGGATGACAAACCTATATGGCTAGCTGACAGCTCTTACAACATCACCAATTCCTCTTACTTTAAGCTATGGAAAAAATCTTTAAAGCCTAAAACCTCATTATTTCCTAGATTGCACCTAAGCACAGACTGGCCACCAAAGACAGAATCCATACAGTCAGCATCAGAGACAACTTAGAGACTAGGGAAAGATAGCTACTCCCTTACAACTTCACTCAATTACCGTATTTTTTTTCAATTTAGAGAGAAAGGAATTATAATTTTCAGAGGCCAAGCTTTGGAGAAGAATGTTGTTGCTCATAATACCATTTGCTGGACCAAAGAAATTCACAAAGCTCATCTGAATGCTAGCTCCTCCATAAGGATTTTATAGCATATGTGAAAACAGGACCCCTGAAAGAGTTGTCAAGTATATTGGAGAAGTAATGCTTTGTATATAGCCATGTTGGGCTTTAAAATAATATTTTAATTAAAAAAAAAAACTATCTTGCTCTTCCCTTAAGCATTACCACCTCAAGTTATAAAACGTGGAATGAAGTGGTCATCTTTTTAAAAAACTTATTCACTCTAAAGAAAAAGAAAAAACTTTAAAGAGGAAAAAAAGTTCAATGACAATAAGTTGGTGGATTTAGAATTAAATATCTCATTAAGAAGAATATTTCACTTCTTAATAAACGTTGGCACAAATTTATAATTGTCCAAACGTACTTTGAAAGAAATTATTACTTGTTAAATACAGTTGAAATCCATAGTATTGGAGAGTATCCTTCGGCACCGAAAATATGAATAAATTCTCTCCTAACTTCAGACAAATCATGAATATGTTAGTTTTTGCCCTACATCTAATCGATTAGTTTTAATATAATTATTTAAAAATATTGTTTATCTTATAAATATTTAGACTCATGTCATAAAATCTATAATATAAATGAACATTACAAATACAATTATAATGAGATCATAATTATAAGATTTAATTTATATTACATTTAAGTATTATTTTGAACATTAATAGAGTATAAAAACATTAATAGAGTATAAAAAAACTAACACATATTATGTTTCTTCCTTATGAAAGAAGTGGCCGATCTTATAAACTAAATTATAAAGATACTTAAATAACTTGTGGGTATTTGTTAGAGAACAAATTCACTAAGATAGTTTGATATAAGAATTATATTTAAAATATTACTTGTATGTCTATAAAATTTCCTTTATGATGATTATATAAGTGATTTTTTGACTTGAGATTTTCAAATTACAACATATAAGGATCGTGCTGATTTGATACTATTTATGACTTATCTTTATTAAGGGTAGCTCAATCAATAGTCATTGTATATAACACGAGTTACATGGAGGTATTTGAATGATTAATATAGGATTCATCTCCTTAAAATAACTAAGAAGAATATTGTATTATTCTTAATTAGTATTAATTTAAGAAGTCATTAGCTAATGTGAAATAATACTTGGAAACTAGGTATAAAATGTTATTCATAAAATCAATTACTATTAGTGAGAAACTAATATGATTAGACTCAAATATAATAGACATTAATTTTGTACTTCATAACTAATTGAAATATTGTATGATGAAATAACTAAATTATACAAAAAATCATGCATAAAAATAATGATCAAAATTGTTTTGACATTCTTAATATTTAGATGGATATGATGCATTGCTGGACATCTGTTGGATCCCGTTTTTAGAATTTTTATATTTTTACTTTATTTTCTTTATTTTATTAAATTATCAAGCATGAAAATAACTTAGAATTTATGAATTAAGAATTTTTGGATTTTAATATGGTATATTCTAAATTTTATAAGGTAATATGAATTAAAGGAGGAGTTAGTAGGAAATTCCTTTAAAAAGGAAGGACAAAAGTGGAAGAAAAATGTTGTTTTAAGTCAATAAGACAAAAGGAGATAAGATGTCGTAAGTATTAAGAAAGAAAAGAAGGAGAGAGTCGTGGAAAAATCTATAACGAGAGAAGAAGAAACCGAAGCAAGGAGAAGGAAGAAGAAAAGAGCAACGAAAAAGATAAAAGGAAGAGTTTCAACTGAGTTTTTTTTTTTGTTAGGTAAACCTGATTACTCTTTAGTTTTGATAGAAGAAAGAAGTAGGTTTTAATATGATGAAGATGAATAAATGGCAATGGTGACACTTAATCGTCATAAAATTCATATGGAGACTCGGGGCCAACAATATCAATCTTGATTTGTGAATATAAATTATTTAATTAAAAAATTAAAGATAAATTAAAGAAGTTTAATTTATCTTAATCTTAAATATGATTTATGATCCTAATTTATATATACTGTCAACATATTTAAGAAAAAAGATGTTTTAAATAAGTTGAACTTAATTGTAAAGTTTCTTAGCCTTGTTAAATAAGTTTAAAATTTAAATAAGCTAGCACATATTTTACACCAATTATTAAAAAGTTCAAAACCTACTAAATATACTCGATTGCTGACGCCTAACCAATTGCCTATCAAGTACATGAATAAGCTTGACAGAGAAGGTGGAAAAAAATAGTCATTCATCCTACCTCATAGTGTGCTTAGAATGTTAGGAACCTTCTAGTCTTTAATGGGGGTCGCTATTAACTGTGAAGAAATGTTGATCCCCATCAAAACTTCCTCTTTAAAATGTTTCCCAGCACATAATAAAATCTGGTCCACTTTCAGATTAGTTACAAAATGTTTATCAGTAAGTGGCTCCCTTAAGATTGGTGTTTCCCCCTTTTTTTTAATACTTGAACCTATTCCAGAATTGTTTGATGCTTTACTCTTGATTCCTCTATTATATTTGCTTATTTTACTAAATATTGTGTCTCAGAGTGTTGCTACTTTCGAAGTTGACTCTTCTTCTTAGTTTGGGTCGTATACTTTGTTTGAACAAGTATATTGGTCTCTTTCATGGTAATAAGTTAATTAACTCTAATTTTTAGTTTTCGTCACATAATAAATATCATTATTTATGATAAGTTATGTTTAATAAACATAAAAATGTGCTTTTTTTGGGATATTACGATTTTCTATATTTAATTGCTTATTTTTAAAATAGGAACTCTACAATACTTTAATGAGCAAATTTTTAAGGGAAGGGGCCACTATTCTCTAATTTATTACCATGTTATAAATTTTTTTAAGAGGAAAAAAACTCTAAGCTCGCAATAAATGTTCATAATTATCACAATATTGAATTAAAAAGTTTTGTTTTAATATTGTATTAGGATCAATATTACAATAACGTATGATCAATATTTGCTTCCCCAATTAATCAACTCTACGTATCCCATATAGAAAAAGTTACTTGAGTGAGTTGATTAAAAAAACTATGTTTGCTTAATTATTTAGTAACCGTACCATTACATATTAGAATGGGTCTTGAAGATTTCACTTTGGATGATGAAGGGTGCCAATGCAATCTGGAATTACAAGTTGATAGAGACTTCCATAAGCATATACCTTTCACCTTTTTATCTGAAACTATTGGCGTGAAAAGATAAGAATATATATGTATAGTGGCGAAGGACGACCTACTGGCATGTTCTGTTGCATGTTTCTACGTGTATGCATGCATATGAGTAAAAGTATCTACGTGGGTCTGCTCTATTTTTCCAATTCTAGAGGTTCAAGTTCTTCGATTTTACTATTTTCGTTTCCTTATGTGATTTGGAGTAGTATGTACGTTAATATGAATTGAAGTATTGAACAATATGCATACATGTCCGCCAAAGATGAATTAATCATTTGACAGTGCCGAAGAAAATGGTGTAATAATTCTGCATTTGGTTCTTTTTTTTTCCTTATAATGACTCTCTGGACAAACAAATCAGTCACAGAGAAGAGCAAAAGAGGAAGAACAGTTAAAGTAGGTTTTCATCGGCAAGCATTTGGCAGAGACCTTCCATGAGCGGAGGAGCTAGTTCAACTAAGTTGGGTTAACTACGTTATAAGGGAGTTAAGAGAACACATAGACAACCGATCTAGCGAACCCTGGAGTCTCATAGAGTCTCATTCCGCGAACATATTAGAGCAGATCAGAGACAACATCTCCAACAAATCTGTCAAGATAAAAGCTTTAAAACGATTCTATCTTTTGGTGTGTATATAATCATTGATACGGTGCACTGACTACCCTACACTTTGACCAGTTTGAAATATGACGTGTACCTAACCTTGGACGTTAGGAGGTTGGATTTCATTTTTGTTTGATTTCCTCTTTTAAACAAAAATGACAATCTAACTGATTTAATATCACTTTATTTATATTTTTATTATCTATAATAATTAAATATTAGATAATTTTAAAGAAAAATTAATTAAATAAATAATATATTATATTACATTTTATTAAAATTAATAATTTATTAACTAAAAAGTTACTTGTAAATTAAAATTTATTTGTTAATATATATTTTGATTATTAAAAATAATTATAAAATTAAGATAAACTAAATTATCAATATTATATTAATCATAAAAAAACAACAACAATAACTACCGAATAGAAAATCTCGCTGGGATATAAAGTCTGTAGTTTTATTTCTAATTAGTAGAGAGATTGTTTTTAAATGACTTACATAAGGAAGGAAAAAAAGAAGAAGAAAATGAGAAAAAATACTAATAAATAAAAAATAATTAAAAATATAAATAGTTAATGGTAGATTAGTATAAAAATAGGAACATAAAATAAAAATTATAAATAAGTTAAAAGTAGATAGAAACTAAAACAAAAATAAAAATTTAAAATTTGAACAGAATTTTATAATAAATTTAAAAATGCAAGCAAAAATAAAGATCAAAATGGAAATAAACAAGGCAAGAGAAATATAAACGAAAGTATAGTGAACTGTTAGTGATAATTTTTCATCATAAAATGTAAAAAATTGGTGTGACAACGTCTAAAAACGGAGATTCTTGCCAAGGCAAGAAAAGAATATATTTTTGTTCAACTTGATCATTATTTTCTTAACAGGTACTTCTTTATCAATAGAACCAAAGATTATCATAAAGTTCTCTGGAAAAATCTTAAGATTGAGAAACAAGTGAGGTATTTGGGAGAAGTTTTTCCAGATTCAAGGGTGGTGGAGAAAGTTCTAGTCAGTTCATTCGAAAAATCTGAGCATGAAATTGTTTCTCTCAAAGATTCAAAGGATTTGTCACAAATGAGTCTTCAGCAATTTGTAAATTCTCTGGAAGCAGTACTGGAGTAAAGGAAAGCTTTCAGGAATGTAAGTCCAATTGAAGGTGCACTTGTTGCAAAAGCAAAAGGAAGAGAACACTTGAGAGAATCCTGTAAGAACAACAATGACAACAAAGGAAAAGGAAGAGTATGGCAACTTCCAAGGTGGAAACAACACAGTTGCAGTAATGGAAAAGTAAGGAAAGAGAATTCCCTCCTTGCAAATACTCCAGAGAACTAATCACAAGGAGTTTTGCTGCTGGATGAGGGATATCCAATGCAGAAAGTACAAGCAATTTGGTCATTGTCAAAAGTATTTTAAGCCCAAAATTGAGGCTCAAAATAGAGTAAAAGTTGCAAACAACGCCGAGTTACAAATGACAAATTAATTTGGTTACTAGACACAGGATATATACACCAATCGCATGACACCAAACCAAGAATTGTAAAAAAATCCTTGACAGAGCCTATACATCAAAGGTCAAAATTGGATATGGAAGCTACATGAAGGTGAAAGGAAGAGTTACCTCACTATTTAGATTCTAACATATATAAAACTGCTCACTGATGTTTTTTCTGTACCTGAAGTAGTTGAAACCTCCTTAGTACTGGTCAACTTATTTAATTTGGTTATGGACTCAATTTTCATGATGGAGTGTGTGATGTGAAGAATAGAAAAGATGAATTGCTTTTTACTGTTAAGATGGTTGCTAGAAGCTTTAAATTAGACTTCAATTCTACTTGTTTACCTGTTATTGATAATGAATATACATCTAAACAATTTATGATCTATCTTAAAAGGGAAGGAATTAAACATCTATTAACTGTTCGATACACTTCAACAACAAAGTGCAGTTAGTGAGAGGAGAACTTAAAAGAGGTAAACTAGATCAGAAATCAAGCATAATGTGTAAAGATTTTTTCTTGGTTGGAAATTAACGATATTATGATTGCGAAAGATGTTAAAGTTACAAAGGGAGCAATTTGGAATTGAAATGAGTCCAAACTTGAGAAGTTGTAATCAAAGAATCTGATTGAGAATGTTCATCAACAGAACATTGTTGATATGCCAGTGAGACTCTAAATTATTGACAGATGCAATTTAGCAACCTTGAAGCAATTAGTGGAACGATCCTCAAGTCCATATCAAATTTGTAGAATTTTTTTCTCTTTCGCATGGCCAAGATGCACCAAGTTTCTAATAGTGAACAAACATACTGCAATTTCAGTAATAAGTTGTCAAAGTTCCATTTGTTCTAACTTTTGACATCCTAAATTTTGTTGCTAATCAGAAGAATAAAATATGTAGATAAAAAATTGAACACTGAATAACAAGCTTGCAAGTACCATTACGTAATCGAGGAAAGCATGGAAAGTGGCATAGATAATGTCGATGCATACCATTCGCATTCTTCTTTATATTTCATCATGAGCTGGTGGTGACACTATAAGTGTATGTTGATAAGGGACAGAGGATACAAGGAGATAGGTAATGAAGAGAACTATGGCAGTTAATTGCTGAGCAAATCTCCCTTGGCAAATCTGCCACCAATTTTCCCTATTGCGGCTGATCTGCCAAAGAAGACTTGTTCAGTAATTGACCCGTATAACATAAATTTAATCTGTAAGGGATTAAAATCATTCTACTTATAGGGTGAAGCTTTGGGATGATGCAGAGGTACTTCGACATGATATAAAGATATGTGAGCTGCCCACATTCTGACTATGTTAACATTTTGGTTTTATTCTATTATCCTCAAGGTGCAATCATACAAGAATTTCATGTCTTGGCATCGACATATAAAAGGTATCTTATCTTTCTTAGTTGTTGTATAGATAGCCTCAATACCTTTGCAACTTTCGTAACTGGTAAACATTTTCTTCGAAGAATAGTAAGATCTTCCGTACGTGAATACTGTATTGTGTGACAACATTTGGTTTATTGAACATGTTAGTCATGCCATGTGAAAGTTTGAGGTTAGACAGGGAAATCCCTTAGATATTGTTCGATATGTGTGGTCCTTAGATTTTAAAAGGCAAACAACTATTAGCAGATCAGTAATTGAGAGGAATTGCTTGTCAGAATATGGAAAAAGAATCATGAAAGGAGACTCAAGACAGCTTGTAACAGTATCAGTTCTATGGGCATCAATATAAGGAAGATCCATTAGAATGTGCTTCCATACGGTAAACGGTCTGTTTTCCTACAATCCTATCTTACTTGTAGCACTGGGTGTACAAAATGCGGTTCATGCGATTGAAGAAAATCAGCTTAGAGAAACGTTATCTTCATTCCTTAAGCTGTATATGTAGTGCATGAAAAAAATAGTTGAAAGGAAACCTCTATCCAGAAAATGGGGGACCCTGATGTCAACGTATAAGTGAAAGAACAAGGTATAAGTGAAAGAACAAGGTTTAAAGGAACGATCCTGGGCATATACCTATCAGCCTAGACATAATATCCACTGTGTACGAATAGTGGATGATTGATATGCAACAATTTAAGTTCGAACCTTGGAGATGATTGTAAGTGAGCAAAGAGGTGAGAAGCGTTGTGAAGAGTAATAGTGCAATTCTGGTTCGCTACTTCACCGCCCAAGGAGAATTGGCCTGCCATTCCACTGCACTGCAGTTCTACTTCCACAAGGCCAATGGTTCCGACTATAATACACTTCGCACAGTACGTGTAGGTCTTTGCATGTCTAATTTGTTTTCTTCCTGATACCTCGTATAAAAGATTCGGGCATTATCAGAGAAAACCAGGGGCTAATGTTGTGGACTGTCAATCCCTTAACGGATGATTGTTTCGGAGCAATTTTCCCAAGTCATGGTTTGATCATCTTTTGGCCATAAAGGGGTTGCGTGTGCAAAATCAACTTGAGCAACTTCCTTCTTATTACTGACTTAGCATTCTGTTATCTTCAATAGAATGAATTTCCACTGTTGATTAATATATCACATTTGTCCAATGATCATCAACTTCTAGAAGACCACATAAACAACACAATGTGCAGTAACTAGTGAGAAGATACTCATTTGGCGTTAATGTTCAGAATTTTAGATGCTACCTAAACAATCTAAATGCTGTTGAAGTATCAAATGTTAAATCTTAGAAGGTAATATCAAAATGAGATCAAATTCACTCGAGATGATGCGTACCTTTGCTAGAACCTGATATTTTCCCCCAAGAAAACTGAGGAACTTGGTTTGATATGTAGTGAGCTCAATCGACACAGAATTAATATCTGCAACTTTTCTTCTCTCCATTTCGCAGTTATGATGCAGAATGTTTTTGGGAAATTGAAGAAAATTCATTCCGAAGAAGTAAATAGTACAAATCCAAAAGAATAACAATTCAGACAAAGCTACAAAGCTGAAGTCGAGCTACCAGTCCAGTACAGTAGCAAGTTTACCAAAGTTTTTACCCAGAATTTTGTTAGGCTGTGACAAGTTTACTCTTCTTGTGTTGTTTATGTATCTGTTGACCAATTTCATAAGTGTTGAGTTAAATCTATGACAATATTCGACGTCTTCGGACATTGATAAACTAATGAAAAGAAAACCCTATGGTTCTTGGGGTTTCAAGAATTACAAATTCCTTAAAATAAAAGAGCTTTAACAAATTTGAGAAATTGTTGAATGTTTCATATAATATCTTGCAATTACTACGTGACAAATAAAGAAAAAAATATCTCTTCTTTTCTTCAACTCACATTTCTCATGATCAGAGAATTACAAATTTAAGCCCTTTTAACCTATTCTTAGGTTAGTTTGCTCAATGCATTGGTCTAATAAACACAGAAAATCTGACATTATGCCCCTGCTTGTAAGATCAAGAAAAAAAATTACATGAATACTTGATTGCCTACTCTGCAGTTAAAATTTAAGGCCAAATTGGATACTCAGCTATTCAATGGTTCTTGCTTGGTGATTAAAGCATATGCATTAAGGAGATCAAAAGCTCGCTTACGTAGAAAGCGTTGGATTAGAATTTCTTGGATAATTGTGAGCTTTACTGGACTATGATGATTGCAGTGCCTCTATGAATGGAAACATTTATACCTCATACACTTTTCATCTAGTAATTTCTTTTATTCGAGTTATATATTGATTGACTTCCACAACTAGAACAGAACAATTTGTATAGACGTCAGATGTGCTAAAATTCTCACATTCACAAACATAAAAATTTATAGAGGAGATGAAATATATGTCGCTTTGTATATGAAGTTCTTCTCAGCAGATTCTATACAATATCTCCTTACATATATACATCACATGTAGAAATGGCCTCAGAATCCAGCACGTTATGTGCATCAGAGCCCACTAGTTTGCATATCTGAAATAGTCAGAAGGCCTTATCTTAGAGTTGAAATGTCATTCAGTCCATGCACTAAACCATCAGCTCCATAAATATAGGCTGCTATATCTTCATCAACTGCCTTTCCATGGTCCATGTTCAACTGCTTAACTGCAATTAATCTCCGAATATACACCCGCTTCCATCTGAACCAATTCAAATTAACTAGTGAAAATGATAATAGTTTGGCCTGGAAATCTCTCAAGTACTACAAATGGCTTTTTTTCTTTCTGTTAATAAATACATCATATGGTGGGGAAAGTTCTCTAGGGAAGAACGATTAAGGTATACCAGCAAGAATTATCTGTAAAGCATCAGACCATGAACTTACCTGCAGGTAAAGCAAAAGACTGACTAATAATAATTACTAACTAACAATGGATATGCCTATACTAGTCGATGCTGATCAAAGTGTAAATACTATTGTTACACAGTCCCTTAAGGTTATCATGAATATGTTGAATGCGGAAAGAATACCAACCCTAGAGTAAAATGTTGTTCGGAGAATAATAGAAATTCAGATTATCAACCCCACACAAAAAATCACTGATGAAAAATAATCAGGACATAAACCACACTGTAAGTTAATCACGTCATAACTCCTGAAGAAAATAAGGATGACCCTTCTCCTTGTGAAGCCATAATGCAGAAATATTGCCGGGCAAATCTCCTTTGGCATGGCACACACTAATAGAATGCACAATATTTTGAAGTGCTTCAAGATGGATGCATGCCAATGGAGATTTGCCCTGTAATTCAGCCACACTTCTGGTCTGAAAGTCATGGCTTCGAAACCAACTATTTATACCATGTCAGAGGAAGCATATACGATGGAATAATCCCTTCATTGTGTGGTAGAAGATTGTTACAGCAGTATATTCCTTAAATGGAAGCCACTTCCACAAATTGAAGCTTCTTGACAGTATTCGTAACGAAGATTTACTTTGTGAAAGCAAATTTTATTTTGGAATAGAGCATCATATCCAGGTTTTGGTACGAGAAAGAAAAGGAACGTTATCTCCATAGTAAAGATTACATGTAGTTTTTCTTTCAGTTGATAATTTTAATTTAGTGATCCTTTGGATACTCGTAAAGAATGATAATCTTTTGACTAAATGACTCAACTGATATAAGAAGGTGTTGTTATTTTATGTCTTACAGCTAATTGATTGATTGTAGTTTAATGATAAAATAATTTAAAGATATTCTTTATTTTGTACATATTTAGATATATATGATAAAGTCTATTAAATAATTATACATTGCAAATGAAATTATAATGAGGTTATAGTTATAGTTATAAGTTTTATATTGGATTTATGTATTATTCCTAAATCGTTCATAATTATTGTTTTATTAAGACAGGACATTAATAGAATATAAAATTAGCACACATTATGTTTTTTCTTATAAAAGAATTATAGGCTAAAGTATGGAGATACTTAAATAAATGTGTAAGTGCTTGTTGAAGAACAATTTGCTGAACAGACGTGATATGAAAAATCCATTTGGAACATTACTTATATATTTATGGAATTCTCATTGTGATGATTGTATAAGTAATCTTTTGACTTGAAATCTCTAAAGTTATCTTGTATAGGAATTGTTATGATTTGATACCATTTATGACCTATTTAATCCTAAGTCTTTCATACGGTAGTCATTGGATATAGCATGAACTATATAGAAATAATTGTGTGATTAAGATATGATTCATCACTCTAAAGTAATTAGGAAGAATGTTTTATTGTTCTCGATTAGTATTGATTTGAAAAATCCTTATCTAAGAGGAATAATGCTTTGTAAATAGTTTACAAATGTTATTAATTGAATCAATAGCTAATAATGAAAAACTAATAAGATTAGACTAAAAAGGAGTAGACCTTAATTTCATGCTTTGATTATTTGTAACGTTGTATGTTGATGAAAATCTTGAATTATATAGAAAAAATCATGCACAAAAAGGTTTGTCAAAACTACTTTGACATTCCTTAATATTTAGGTGGTCATGATACGTTACTAGACGTCAATCTTAATTTATAATTATAAATTATTTAATTGGAGAATTAAAGATAAATTGAAAAAAAATTTAAGTTTTCTAATTCTAATTATGAACTAGAATTATAATTTATAATCATTGTCAAAATATTTGAGATCTAATAGGTTTCAGATATATCATGAGTTTCAGAGAGCAAAGATATTTTACCAAGTTGAACTTGATTGTAAAGTTTAAAAAACCTTATGATTAAATGCAAGATATTTAATAAATAGTGATCAATATGAGATAGTAAATCCTATTTGGGCATAATTAGTATTTAATTAGAATTATTTGTAATTCTAATTAAAATTTAATTGAAAATAGAATTTAAAATTATTAAAACTTGCAAAACTTATTACAAATACACTTAAGCTCTAATGAAGTTAACACTTCTTACTTAACCCTCTTAGAGTTATAAAGTTCTCTCAATTTATTCTATGGATACGTTAGAGGTTAAACATTTGTGCAGCTACGGTAGTTGACATAAATTTGTATAATAAACGGTTTGTAGGATACGAAAAGAAAAAGATCAGGTTTCAGAATAAGATGCGAATTAAGATTCATACTTTGTTATGATTTATATGTTAATCTTTTTATAGAATTAAAGTGATATTAGTTTTAAAATTAAAATATGAAAAAATTTCATAATTATTCCACCGTGATTGGGATTCGATCTCAGCCCGACCAATACGTGTATGATATCCACACAAGGCATCTACTTAAAAGTCGATCAAAGAGGGTAGTACCATCAAACACTAAAGTGAAAACTTACAAGCCGTGAAAGATGCTTCACATAGAAGATGCTGGGGTATGTTCTTGACATGTTTATATTATAGTTGTAAAGAACTCCCCCTTCATATTTGCCAAGGGTCGCCAACTGGAGTGAAGAGTCGCTTCGAATATGAAAGAACCGAGAAACAGCATTTAGATGCCTTATCTAAGAATGAAACTATTATATGCGATGTATCAAACGTACCATACTTAGAATGACATGATTTATTTCTCAAGGAAGCACTTAATTTGTGGCGCAGAGTTAATGGCATACCATACAGATATATATACTATAGTAGGGGCGTATACATCCAGATAATTCCGACAATTAGATTTATGTCTTCGTAATCTCACTTGTTCATTAACTACGAAGGGTCATTTTTTGTTATCGCTATATAATATGGAAGAAGTGAAGAAGTATTTCAAGGGATACAAATCTTCTTGCTAGAAAAAAATAGAGCATGTAGCAGTCAGACAACCTTATACTTATTGTGGGCGTCAAAGAACAACTGGAACCCTTGTCCTTTGCATGTAATTCAGAAAGAAGAGTGCAGCTTTTTTAAAAGAGTGTCTCTTGCACATTAAAGATACTTTATAATGGAAGATGCCGAGCATGTTCTACAAACCTTTGTCATTTAGAGGTAAAGACCATCGACATGGTTATTACAAGTCAACAAATGGACCCCAATTGATCTTCTGCACGCAGAAAATTGTAGCAGCTGTTGCCTGGATTGATGGACGAGTGAGTGGTGCATCAATTAAAGCCATGCGTAAAAGGAGATTCTTAGACCGTAAAGCTTAGTCGTACAAAACTTAACGCGAACCTGAAGGGCAACAATGTGCAGTACACAGCTATCACACGAACCTGAGGGGCAACAATGTGTAGTACACAGCTATCACACGAACCTGAAGGGCAACAAAGTGTAGTACACAGCTATCGTGCATAGATTCTCTTTGTAGAAACTGTAACTTAACTTTGTTAGAAATGAATACTTTGGTAGATAGTTGTAGTACTTACTATTAACATCATGATCTTTTTGTTTTAGCTAAGTCCAGAACAATTTTAATTTTTAACAGATAAGTTCATAACTATATGACATTAACATATGTCATTTTAATACTCAACATATTTATTAATGAATCATTATACACCCAAGGGACGTATTGCGATAATTGTTCTTTCAATAACTACCAAAGGTAGTCAAGTTTTTTGAATGTAAGAACGAAAGAATGAAAAATATAGAACACTCTGCGTGTTTTTCTTTTTCTGCATTGTTTTTTTTTTCATACCAAGAACAAGAAGAGTAAAAGTTCTACAGAAAAGTTCTTTAACTGGTGGAAATACAACAATAATCTAAGTACGTAATTATTTGTTTTATATGCATATGTAAAGATCCTATTTAACATAATCTATGTGATTATGTTTCTTTCTTATTAATCTAATCTATGTGATTATGTTTCTTTCTTATTAATCTAACATTAGTATCAGAGCATAGATTTATTTATATATATATGCATGTGTATGAATTTAGATAAGCCCATCGCATGCTTCACATTGGTTTTTGATATACTCTTTCTAGACTTAGGATTGTTTTTGTGGATTATGATATATCAAAGTTCATACTTGGTATATCAAAGTTCATATTTGGTATGATAACAGATTACTTACATTCATTGTAAATACCTGTATATTGGGTGTGTTGGCTCAAGTCTCGATTCGGATTTCATGGTAACTACACGTCACATTTAGAATTTAATGAATTAATATGATCAAGGAAACTGATTGTGGGACTTTTGTGATAAACCATTAATAATAAAATGTCAAAAATAATTTTAGACATGAAATAAATTAAATGGGAGTCGGATAACACATATAATCATTTAGAACTTAACTAATAAAATGTTTTGACTAACTTTTGAAATTGTCACGGCCGTAACGTAAAAATATCACAACCATAAAATTCTTTCATTTTTTAATTTGTTTTTGAGGTGTCACGGCCATGACATAATAATGTCATAGTCATGACAATAGATAGGAATGTCAGTGGAAAGGGATATCACGGCGTGAGGGAAACATGCACGGGCGTGAGAGAGAAGAAAATGAAGAAGAGGGTCACGATCGCAACTTTCCTACAAAGTCACGTACCCTCACTTCAAAATACCATAACTTTCAAACCAAAAATTCACAAATTTTAAACTTGGTGTCATTAAAAAGCTAAAAGAAAGATCTACAATTTTCATGAAGACACTTTTATATAATTTTTCTTAGATCAGTGCAGTTTATGCCTTGAAGTTTTAGACTACATTTTAACCCTCTATTTTCATTCATCTGCTATCAACATCTATATATGTAAAACCAGTAATTACAACCACAAGACCCGAATCCAACATTCAATTCCATACATACAACTTCCAATCTAAACAATTTTACTTAAGACAAATCCATCCCAAAAACCATCACGCAACAAAAATTTCATTTGACAGAACATGACATTTTACGTATACATACGAAAATCTCAGCAACATTTTTCTGATGACTTCCAATAACAGAGTTCTTACACAACTCCATATTGCAAATCCCAAAACCACATCAGTAGTAAATTGTAAAACATATTCATGGATACTCATGCTTGAAATGATTCTACGTGCCAAAAGTTTCTGAGCTGTGTAGTTAAGTTACAAATGATAAAAATCTTTGGAGTCTACTAAATTTTTGCAAAGATTATTACTGATTTGCTTTTTCTTAACCTGAGGAGTGGAAAATAGTGGGGTTAGCTCAGAAGCTCAATGGCTAATACGTTTATAGCCAGCGATAACGAACCATATACGATAAATATCGCTGGCTATCTGAACACATCACCACATAATTCAGTACATATTTTTTATTCAATCATCACAAAATATCATTCAAATATCTTCCATATCCAACAATTCATGATGCAATGCAAAACAAAATGGCTCAAGAGAATCTCATAGAAAGAAATAGTGAAATCGAAGGTTATACCATGAACAAAATGAGTCTATTTTGCGGAGCTCATATGTCACAAGCGGGCAACCGGGAGAGGACTTTAAGTTGACGTGCACGTGATGAACAAAATAGTATCTCTCTTACGCACATAAACAGATTTCAGATGCATATATATCAAAATCATATTGTTCATGCTTCTAAATTTTTTGTTTTTCCTTAGCATAAAGCAACACGATTATACAAACAAACATAATATCAATGCAAAGAATGTTTTCCCACACTCACAATAAGACAAGACAACATTTATACATTTTTCCCACATCTACAATGAATCAAAACAAACATTTATAGCATTCATACACACAAATATTTTTGCTCATCATCACAAAACTATAAACATATTATCCACCTCTTTACTTGATGCAAAGCTCAAAACCTGTCTCTTCTCTTGTTATTGCCTTCGACTTTCTTGTTCCCTTTAAACAACAATATTTTTCATTCAAACATCATACACGACTAAAACTTCCATAAATCTCTACTATCCAAAAATGAGCTTAGACTTGATTTATTTCTTGATTTATCTAACTAGAGGAACTAAGATCTAACTAAGAGTCATAAAAAAATCCAAGAATGTAAAGCTCTTGTTCTTCTTCTTTCTCTCTTTATTTTTAGCTCATAAAAACCTAGTTTCTCAACTTTCTTCTTTTATCAAAACAAGAAAAGAAGATAGATAATTACCTAAAACTTAGCTGAACCTTCTTCTTCCTCTTCTTTCTCCTTTCTTTTTCTTTCCTTTTCCTTTTCTGTTTCAGTTTCTACTTCTCTTCTTCTATTTCTTTCTACAATTTTCTTTTCTCTTTCTTTCTTTCTCATTATAAAGACTCTCCTCCTTTCTTAACCTCTCAAACATGTCTCTCACTTTTTCTCTTATTTTTACATGACTCTCATCTTCTTCTCTCTAGTTTCTTCTAGGTTCTTCTATGATTTCTCTCTTCTTCTTTTGTTTTCTTAACTCTCACGATTCTTTCTTTTCTTTCTCTTATTAATTTAAGACAAAAGTTTTGATTTCCAATTTTAATCTTATTAAATGAAATTCCTACTAACTCCTCCACTGAATTTTACTTCTTTCTTTTTACTTCATGCCACCATATAAAATTCATAATATACCAAATTAAACTCCAAAAATTTTTAAATTCATAAATTCTAATTTATTTTCATACTTGATAATTTAATAAAAATAAATCCTAACAAAATTAAGACCCAATATTTCTCCCCTCCTTAAAGAATTTTGTCCTCGAAATTCTTACTAACATACTATGTCAAGGCGATACGATACTCTCAGAACACTTTTATCTTCTACTTGCTATTCCATATCCCTTCAGCATTGATCCACTTAACGCTTTTATATTCTTGAGTCGCGCAAATTCTACTACAAATCAATTTTCACGTCATATGCAATCATTCACTTACATTTATCATATACAATTGCTCTCAAACTTCAATTTTTCATCAGACCTAAGTACCTTTAACAATAACAACATCACTTCAAATTCATGAACCTAATAATATAGATCGGCTATTTTACATTAAAAAAAAATTCATGCACTCTCCATAGCATATTCAACTTCTTACGCCTGAGTCTTATTCCTAATTGACTCCAATAGTCGCTTCTGATTTATTTTAATAATCATTCATTCCTCGAAATGGAACATTTAATTCACGCGATATGATTCGATAAAACATCTCTATCACAAAAGCTTTCTTACCCCAATCTTCTACACTGTTTTCATAATCTTTTTTAATCAACTATATCCATCATTGCTGTCTTGGCCATTCTTAATACCTCAATAAGATTAATTTCAACTATTTATGATATTTCAATAATTTTAATTTATGTCACACTTTACATTATTATAATATTCTTTATAATAAAGCTCAATCAAGAGGCATATTCGTTTACTCTTATATTTTGTTATGTACCATTAAAATCATTTCATCTTATGCAAAATAGCATTTTTTGGCAGGTCACCGATTTATATCTCATGCTAATGATACGTGTTGGCCCCTGTCCCCGTACGGATGTGTCACCATTTGATATTTATCTGTAATAATAATAATAATGAGGGATACGGAAGTTGGCTGGTGGGATCATATCAAATAAGAAATAAAGTATAATTGTATTTTTTAAATGACATCTTAGGAAGAGTGAAAATAATTCTTAACAATTTAATAAAAATTTATCCATAGAAGAATGCACAAAGAATAATGATTATGGGTGCAAAAAGAATTAATAGAAATTGGGTTAAAAAAATATGTAGCAGTTCGCGATCGTACTACGTTACGATCGCGACCATGCACAATGGGGAGGTTCGCGGGCGCGACTTGGTTGCGGCCGCGAATCTGACCAATTAGGCTGGTCGCGATCGCACTGAGTCAACTTCTTTGAAATATTTCATTGTCAACCTTTTGTACTGATCATACAATTCATGATATGCATTTTTCAATTCATCAACTTCAATATTAGAGTTGGAATAGCATACCTCATCGTATCTTGATTCAGCCATGAAGCAAACGTTTCTAACTTCCTCAGCTTCATCTTCTTCAAAGCTTTCAAAATCCTCGTCAGACCAAACTGTAGACATAACTTGCTTTCTAGATTTCCTATTCTCTATTTTATCCTTTTGAAGGAGAGGACATTCAGGTCTAATGTACACAAGCTTCTTGCAATGATAGCATATGATTTGTGTGTTGCTACTATTGTTCCTGCCTTTTGATAGGGGCTTACTGTTTCTAACCTTCTTGTTTACTTCTATTTTCTTTGTTAACTTCTTTTTTTAGAAGCATGCATATTTTCTAACCATGAGGTTGAATTCATTATCTGCATCTATCTGCAACTTAGTGTTGCTTTCATCACCGTTTAATTCGTTAATCACTTTTAGTACCATTCCTTTTCTGTAGGAGGATCCTTCATCTCGCCTACGCTTGGTTTCATGGATCATCAAATTTTCTCATGGCCAGTTAAGTGAGATAATGTCTAGATTGTGAAATGTGACAAGGAAAAATTGTGAAATACCAAAAAGAAATACAAAGAAAAAAAGAAAAGAAAAGAAAGGAAAAAAAAAGGGCACAAGTTTAAAAAGAAAAGAAAAGTACACTTAACCATGATGCTTCAAATTCTTGATTATTCATTGTACGACTATGAGTTAATCTATTAGTTAGGTGATAAAGTGTTCATATGGTTATCTTTTGTGAAATTGATCCTCAAGTTGTCTTAATTGAATATTAGTTGTTGCCATTACTGGGACATTTTTTAGTTTGATGATAGAAGTTAAGCAATGTAGTCTACATTACCTTTGATAACTATAGCCTAAATAACTTTTTAATCCTACCCTTATCCTTAGCTCCATTACAACCAAATAAAGGACCTTTTTTATTTTTGCACCAAATTCACAAGTGGCTGCGATGTGATATATTTGCAAGCATATGATAATGTCATTCTATTGTGGCGAATATGAGTGATATGTCCTATCACTACAAGAAAAGAACCCCTTCTGCGACGTCTATTTGAAGGTAGAAAAACGTCACAGAATACCTTCTGCGACGTTTTTAAAAACATCACGGAATGTGGTGTAGGTAAAAGGTTTCTGTGACGTTTTTGGAAAAACGTTACAGAAAATACTGACATTCCGCGACGTTTTTAAAAACGTCACTGAAAGATTGGACTTTCCACGACGTTTTTAAAAACGTCGCAGAAAGTCACATTCTGTGATGTTTTAAAAAAGGTCGTGAAAAGTTACATTCCGCGACGTTAAAACATTCTGTGACGTTTTTCTTTTAATTATTTTTTTGAAAATAATTTTAACTTAATAATTATTTTTAAATAAATTTTTTTGAAAAATCTTATTTGTTTAATATCTATTCAATATTATTTATATATTTTATTTATTTAATTCTTTAATTTTTTAGTTTATCATTTCGAATGAAGATTTTGAACATTTTGTAATTATTTACTAAGAAGATTGATGAACTAGTTAAAATTTAATCCGATTAAGGTATTTGTTATATACTCAAATTCAAATTCAAATCAAATGATAAGATTAAGTTTGCTAGATTTTCTAGACGCAAGAGAGAATATAATAAACAATAAAAGAACCGCACATATTACATTTAAAGTCATTTTTTCACTCATCAAATACAAGTATTGTAATTACATTTAAAGGAAGTAACTAATTACTTAATTAATTAATGTAGCAAAGTCACACTGGGAATTGTATTACTAGCTATTCCATAAGCATTGAAGGTGTTGGAGGTGAGGTCCTGGCCTGCAACTAAAGAAGAAATCTTGATGTTGTTGAGTACAAGATTGGCGCAGCCTATGGATTGGCTACACATGAGCTCTATTGGAATAGGTGATAGAGTTGTCCCATGACTATGCAGCAGAATTTGTGTCAATAAATAAGTTCATTGACAGCAAGCACTAGTAATGCCTCGAATGTAATCCAAAAGCCAAAGATAAAAGAAATATAGCCCAAAAATATATTAGTGTACATCTTCACTAGGGTAATCCTTGTCCCTTCAAGATGCTTCCTGAAACAATAAATAGAGATGAACATTATCATTAGAAGAATCTTGCTATGCCTAACTCATTACATCACGATAGTCTATTTTTAGTACCAAAAAACATATTAAATGTTGCTGAAACAATATATGTCCTTACGTACATTGCAAGTTCATAAAATTAGCTACTGATACTTTTCTAAGAACAAAGACAGTAATGTTATATGCAATAAAAACTGCTAACAACCAACTTATCTCCCAGTTTCCAATAGAGTTATATGTCTCCCAACTCTTGTTAAACCATTTATCGCTTTTTGGAAGTTTCTGAGCTTTTGGTAGGATTCACTAAGAATTAGATATGAATCACTTAACTTCTCTTTGTCACAAAGTTCATTTGCTATTCTCTTCTTCCGCTTTGCAAATTGATGATGCTAACACAATAAAATGTAGTTTTAAATTGCACAAACAATGAAGAATGAGATTCACTACTATACTGATTAACTCTTAAGTCCTCTATCTACAAAAAACAAGAAGTCAGACAAGTGGTACCTTTGAAAAGCTCATCATAACATACCTCATCATCATTAATGTATGGTTCATACCAATTCTATAAAATCTTCGGATCAGCAGCATATCTTAAATATAAGGATGACATATGCATAATTGATCATGCGCATTCTAATAGTCAGCACATAAGAACTGCTTACAAAATTGTATAGATGTTCAGACTTTAGACCCTGCAGGAGAAAGGGTAGAGCTGACAACAAAAGCTCTTAGTAATTGAAAATACCAACGTATAATATTTTATACAACGGAGATCTTATCTTACCAAGCTTCGCTGCCAAAAC
>JANZXR010000002.1:37046768-37063669 GCA_027575705.1 Erythroxylum echinodendron
AGTAGTAGTAGTAGTAGTAGTAGTAGTAGTAGTAGTAGTAGTAGTAATAATAATAATAATAATAATAATAATAATAACAATAATCCAATGTTAAATTTTCTATTAATATGAATGATGTAGCGAGCTACATCATACTAGTATTTTTCATATAATATGTATCAATTTTATTATTTAATAAATTAAAAATGACTTATAAGGATATGACTTAAAAATATTATAAGGTCACGATTAAGTATTTAATTTTACAAAAATTAAAATTTTAACAATAACAAAAATAGAACAAAAATTAAATTTTACAAAAAAATACAAATATTTCGTTCATAATTCATAAGCATAACATAGTGCCATACATGACACTATTCATAATAATTAATTTTGCTGCAGTACCATGCATCAATTATGCTACAGTGCCATGCATGGCATTGTAGCATAATTAATAATAATTCAAATATGTCACACTATAGCACAATTAATTAATTGTAATTAGGCATAAATTGACTTGCCAAAATTAATTAATGTATAGCTTTGTTTGTTTAGGAGGGTATAATTGATTTTTCACTTGCACATATTTAGCTAAAGATGAAAACGCTACTAAAAATGCTGTTATTGTGGAGCTTTTCTAAATTCAGTGGTTTGGGATAAATCTACTAATTATTCATCTTCTTACCAAACAAAAATTTCAGCTGTTTGAAATGGTAAAATAGCTGAAAGACTTGAATCAGCTAAACAGTACTTGATCTATTGTTCACCAAATGCAGCCTTTACCTTCCAAAAAATAAGAGTGTAGCCACTTAACCCATAATGAATCTTTATTGTTTGGTAGTCTCTATAATTTACTCTTTAGGAAAACTTTATTAGTAATACAAATACAAGGATTAGCAAAGGCTCCTTCCATTAATGGTCTACATATTTCCTTTTGTTCCACCTTAAAGTATAATTTCCCCTCTTTACCTCTAGCCCATAAGAGCCTTTTCATCAGCTTTTCACTGGCCTTGATTAGACCTTTAGAAAATAGAAAGTGGGGGGACCAATACACATGAAGTGATTTTAGAACTGTTTTAATCGATTATACTCTTCCTGTAGTAAATAGCGTTAACTTGCACAAACATTTTAGCCTTCTTTGGATCTTCTCAATTAGAGAAAGCATTAAATAAACATCATTTTTCTTGTAGCTATAGGTAATCCTAAATATGTGAAGGGTGGAGACTTAATTTGGGAACCAATGATATTGAAAAGCAATGTTTGTGCACTATATAAAACATATGTGAAGGGTGGAGACTTAATTTGGAAACCAGTGATATTGTGAAGCCATGTTTTGCTTGGCTGTGCACTATCTAAAACATACATATAGCCCTTGTTTATGTTAATATCGAATCTTAACATCTTCTTGAATACATTCAATGAAGCCACCAGAAGGCTAATAGAGGAGTAATGAGCCCTTTAAAATAGAAGTAGATCATTCTGCAAAAGGTAATGACACCAATTTATTATGGAATTTAAAGCTAAGTTTGGAAGAGATATTACTTTTAATTACCCATGTAAGGCTTTCCATATAAATAATAAAGAGATATGGAGATAATGGGTCTCCTTACCTCAAGCCCCTTGCTCTATGAAAGGTGTTGGATGCTCTTACATTAATTGAAATGTTAAAAGAAGTAGTGGAGAAGTAAAGATTTATCCAACATTTAAATTTTATGGGGAAACCAAATATTTCAAGTAGTTAGTTGATAAAGTTCTAGCTAACTGTGTCAAAAGTCTTCAAAAAATTGATGTTAATTACACAATATTAAGGACCTTACTCCTTAATATCCTTTGAGAAGTTCCTGAGTAACCAATACATTTTCTTCAATCATTCCTCTGACATTAAAGGCACTGTGAGAGTCTTTGATAATAGGCTTCAACACCTATTTTAGTTTAGATGCAATAACTTTATAAATGATTTTATAAATAAAGTTTTAGCATGAAATAGGTTGAACTCATTAAAGGTGTTAGCATATATGTTATGATATCTTATTATTTAATTTTGGGCATTATTTGGTATTGGAATTAACTGGGACTCTTTCAAGATAAGGTTGATTAAGTTTAAAATCCCAATTAAGATGAGATTTTATGTACAACCAATTTTGGGGATAATGACTATCTAAGGAAACATAATTTTTGGAGATTTTCATTATCACTGTAGCTAGATTGTGGCTGTAAATTACATGGGATGTTAGCTGAAGATAAGGTCACTTTTAGGGTTGAAAAATGATAAGTTTTGTGTGACTTGGTAGTAGGGTTTTTAGGGCCATCAAGGATAACATTTAGTAGCCAATTTACGTTGATTGATTTATATTGCTGCTGTGATATTCTGTTATGCTGGTGTGATTTTTCTGAGCTACTCAATTGTTCATTGTGAGTGTTTTTGCTACTGCGTTTTCTCCAATTTTTAAATGATTATTGTGGGTTATCTTTGTTGTTGATCGGAAGTCTCGAAAGATGTGTTTCTCTTGGTGTTTGCGTGATTCTTGCATTGCTATTCATTGTCGATGGTGTGTTAGTTTGGTGGCTATCCAGTGTTAGGTTAGTGGCTATTGTGTGTGACTTTGCAACTGTCATTTTTGGAGTTGTGGTGTGCGAAAACTTCAGAAGTTTTCATGATTTTTGCAGCTGCATGTTCGAGAGTATTAATTTACCTTTGATAGCTAATTTTTAGCGATTCTATCCATCTTTGACATCTACATTTTCTGTAGTGTTGTATGATTATGAAGGTTGTCCAGATATTGGTTTTTGAGTGAAAAATTCTAGGACATGTGTTGTTGTAGCTATATTTTTGGTAATGTTTCGGTGATGAAACATTTGTCCAATTGATGGTTATTAACGTTGATGTGTGCGTCAATTGACCGTGACTCTTTTCAATAAGTCATAGAAGATATTATTCTACCACTCTCCACACTTTCGACAAGCTTTATATATAGGAGAGTTATTTTTATCTCAAGTGTTCTCTTTGTTTATGTTGTTATTATTTCAATCACTTGAGTTGTTTAATTCTTATCTTTATTTTTAAATGTTGTTGAGAAAATCCTCTATTGAGGTTAGCACGAGACGATTGTGTTATTGAGTGTGAATTACTTTCACAGGTTGTGAGGACAAGGGATAGTGTTAAGGATTGGGTGAGTCTACTCTGTAATACCTTGAGTAAAACTATTGTTGTTCTTTGGTGAAAGTAATTAAACTGGGTGAGGGCCCCACAGAAGTAGGCAAGGTGCACCGAACTACGTTAACAAATTTTGAGTGTTGATTTGTTTATTTTGTATTTAAATTTTCAATTTTCATTTGTGCTAGAAAATTTACAATTACTGACTCAGTTGCTTTATATCAAGCAATCACAGGTACAGTTTAAAACAACTGTGGCTAAACCAGATTTTTTCAAAACAACATCCTTTTGGATCTTCAATTGGTATCAGAGTGGATCACTGAATCAAAACTTAGTACATCAAGTTTTGCATATCTTTGTTTCACAATTATGGCTATAAGAGAAGGGGCATCAATCATTAGGCCTCCGTTACTAGATGGTTGGAATTACCCTGCTTGGAAATCAAGAATGAAAGTATTCATTCAAGCGCAAGGCATTATGGCATGGACTTCATTGTTGAATGGCTGGACACATCCAGTGATGATTGATGAAAAGAATGAAGTGATACCTAAAGATCCATCTGAATGGACAAGAGTTGAAGAAGAGAGAGCGCTTGGCAATTCTCATGCATTAAATGCAATCTTCAATGATGTCGATGAAGGATGCTTTAGTATGATTTCTGCATGTGAATCGGCGAAAGAAGCACGGGACGCATTTCAAACTATACATGAGGGATTGAAATATGTGATAGCCTCGAAACTTCATATGTTGGCTGTGAGATTTGAAGGGTTGAAGATGGATGAGAGTGAAACTATTGGAGGCTTCTATGAGAGATTGCATGACATAGCAAACCAAGCACATCAACTTGGGAAGAAATATTCGAATATGAAACTTTTTAAGACATTGAGATCATTGCCTCTGAGATTTATACCAAAAATTGCAACCATAAAAGAAGCCCAAGATATTGAAGAATTATCTTTGGATAAGGTAATTGAGATTCTTACCTAACTTTGGGATAAATTTTTTGAGAGATAAACGAGAAAAAACTAAGGATTGGCATTGTAAGCCGAGATTGGTAAAGCCTGGAATGACTTTGGAGATGAATCCGATGAGAATGAGGATATGGGGTTATTGATAAGAAATTTCAGTAAGTGGTTAAAGAAGTTGAAGAAAGATATACTTGAGTTTAGTCAAAATAGTGGGAGCTCATCAAATAATAACTTCAAACAAAAGGCTAAAACTCAAAAGGGAGAAAGAAAAGTGAAAAAAAATCCAATGTCATAAATGTTAAGGCTTCGGACATGTGCAAGAGAAATGTGCTAATACTTTGAAGAAGAGAAAAGGAAAGTGTTATACAAGCACTTGGAGTGGGAATGAATCCTGAAGTGAGTATAGTAGTGAAGAAGAAATTATGAGTAATGCTGCATTGGTTACTTATATAACAAAAGTCCAGTTGCTTGCTTAACAATAACCAAGAAGGAAGAAACTGATGATGAAATTGTGGGTAAATCAGTCCAAATTTTCTAGAAAAATACAGATGAATTAGTCCAAAGTTTAATTTCAAATTATGATAGCGATTCAGAGGATAAAAGTGAGGATATTTACAAAGCCTATGAGTTAATGTATGAAAAGAAAACTCTTCTATGAAGAAAATCATTCGAGATTTAGAGAAATTGTTATCTACCATAGATGAGCTTGATGAAACAAATTCGAAGTTGGTCAGTACGAAAAAGGGAATAAAAATGCTAAATAAAGGTATCAAAAAGCTAGAAAAATTATTGGAAAGTGGTAAGAATAAAGGAGACGTTCAATGTATTAGTTACAAGGGTGAATATTCCAAGTTAAATGATGGAAAAACGATGATGCTATATTTTTCAAAGGAGAAACTTCAAGGAAGAATTGAAATTTTATACCTACATGTCACTTTTGTGGGGTTATTGGGCACATAAAGCCTTACAGGGTTCAAAACCGAAAATCTAGACACTCTTAATTAGATTTTCAGCAGCAACTCATGTTACTAAAGCATACTTAGGTTAGAAAGGGTGAAAGAAGCTATTTGATGGATGATTAAAGTTGTACGGATGGCCACGTTACTTTTGAAGATGGAAAGAAGGTCATGGTTATTAGAAGAGGGAAACTTTGTATGGATGGACAACTAAACTTCAAAAATGTGCTTCATATGGATGGTAAAATTTTCAAAACCAGCCTAACGAACTAACTCGAAGATGCAAAGAAACAAGAACCAAAATCTGCCCAAATCTGCAGTTAGTTACTGCTAGTGAAGAAATTGTATAAACAGAGGATAAGTCAGTTGCTTCAGAAGAGAAATTAATCAGACAATTGATGACATAGATAATATGACGAGGAATAAGACCAGGTTTGAAATTTTTCGAGGGTATAAAGACTGTGTGATTTACATTTTTGACGTATATTGATTTTGTTTCAAAAAAAAGGAGGTTCAAAGGAGTTAACGTCTAGACTTTCTAAGTTTTTTATTTATGAGTTTTCTAAGGTTGATGTGATTGGTATATGTTTGGCTTTTTCTTATTTGTTGAATATTATATGTAAAAATGAGGCTCTACTTGATGATTTGAGAGTTTTGCTTTTGAATTTTGATTTATGGAGTTATGTTGAGAAAATGTTGATGCTTGGTTGGAGATCTATAGGAAGATTCAAGTTTTCTATGATTCGAGTTTTTCAAGTTTTATCTTGATTTCTCTATATCGTGGGCTGTATGAATTTGGGCAATTTGTGTTCATATGGTTTATGTGAGAAGAAGATTGATTATAATTTCTCAAAGTACATTTTATGGGTTTCTAAATTTAATCAGTAGTATGTGGATGGCTTTGATGTAAGTAATGATATGTTGGCTAGTGTTTTGACTGGTAGTAAATTGTCATCTTGGTATGCTTATGATTTTTTCACTGCACCTACTGCTAATTTTTATGCTTCTTTATTCGCTGAAATTGATCGTATTAAAGGCATTCTTCATTTTGGTATTGTTTTGTCCTGAGGGGAAGATATAGGATTGTTTATTTTCATCTAATATGACTATTCAATTTAGGGGCAGATTTCAAGGTATCTCCGTGACTATTAGTCTTACTTTTTGGCATCTTTTTGTCCCAAGAGGTAGAATGGATGTGTAGTGGTTGTGGCTGTTGTGTTTACTTAGAGAACTTGGTTGTTTTTGTTAACTTAATATTATTGTTTATTCAAATATTTGCTAAGTTCTTATTTGGAAGTTCTTTGGAACCTCATATTCGATTAAGGAGGAGTTCCCATCTAGTATATGTGAACTTGATGATTACACGTCCAATTATTTTCTTTAAGGGGAGTTTTAATATGTGACAAATAATGTCAAAAAGGTGGAGATTGCTAAGATATATGTTATGATATCTTACTATTTGATTTTGGGTATTCTTTGATATTGGACTTGAGTGGGACTCTTTTAAGATAAGGTTGATTAAGTTTAAAATCCTAATCAAGATGGGATTTTATGTACAACCAATTTTAGGGATTATAACTATTTAAGGAAACATAATTTTTGGAGATTTGCGTGATCACTGTAGCTGGATTATGGTTGTAATTTACATAAGATGTGGGCTGAAGATAAGATCAATTTTAGGATTGAAAAACAATGGGTTTTGTGTGACTTGGTAGTAGGGTTTTTAGGCAAGGATATCCTTTAGCAGCCAATTTTAAATTGATTATTGATATATATTGCTGATGTGTTTCTCTATTGTTCTGGCATGATTTTTTTGAGCTACTTAATGGTTCATCGTGTGTGTTTTGGTCATTGTATTTTCTCCTATTTTTGAATGATTATTGTGGGTTGTCTTTGTTGTTGATTGGAAGTCTTGGCATCGATGTTTCTCTTGGTGTTTGTGTGATTCTTGTGTTGTTGTTCATTGTCGATGGTGTGCTAGTTTAGTGGTTGTCCAGTGTTAAGTTGGTGGCTATTGTGTGTGACTTTGCAACTATGGTTTTTAAAGTAGTGGTGTGCGAAAACTCTAAACGTTTTCATGATTTTTGTAGCTGTATTTTTAGGAGCATTAAGCTATCTTTGACAGATGATTTTTGGAAATTCTATCTATCATAGACAGTTATGTTTTATGTAATGTTACACGATTTTCAAGGCTGTCCAGATATTGGTTTTTGAGTGAAAAACATCTCAGATACGTGTTGTTGTAGCTATATCTTTGGTTAATTTTTGGTGATAAAACATTTATTAAATTGAAGGTTATTAATGTTGCTGTGTGTGTGGAGTGATCGTGACTCTTCTTAATAATTCACAACAAATATTGCTCTACCACTCCCCACACTTTCGGCAAATGAAGCTTTATATTTAGAGGCAGTTATTTTTCTCAATTGTTCTCTTTGTTTATGTTGTTATTGTTTCAATCACTTGAATTGTTTAATTCTTATCTTTATTGTTAAACATTGTTGAGAATATCTTCTGTTGAGGTTAGCACGAGGTGATCATATTATTGGGCGTGAATTACTTTCATAGGTTGTAAGAACGAGGGATAGTGTCAAAGGTTGGGTGAGTCCGCTCTGTAATCCCTTGAGTAAAACTATTGTTGTTCTTTGGTGAAAGTGATTAAGCTGGGTGAGGGCCCAACAGATGTAGGCATGGTATGCCAAATTGCGTTAACAAATTTCGGGCATTGATTTGTTTATTTTGTTTTAAATTTTTCAATTTTTTTGGTTCTAGAAAATTTACAGTTACTGATTCAGTTGCTTTATATCCAGCGACCACAACTACAGTTCAAAGCAACTACGGCTGAACTAGATTTTTGCAAAACAACATCCTTTTGGATCTTTAAAAGGACTTGGGTTCGGAACTTTAAGGATTACGTGTAGGAAACGTTTGTTATTTTCCCCGAGATTTTTACTTTTTTTGAAGAATTCTTGAGTGGCTTCATTCATTATGGTTTTAATGAGAGGCCAAGCCTTTTAATAGAAGTAACAATTTAGCTCATCAAGGCCTGGGGATTTTAAAGGGATCAACTCAAATACTACTTTTTTCAATCTCTTATGCACTGATTTGATCATATCCTCTATCTTTTTAAATAACTGGTTAATAATGAAGGACTTCAAAAGAGGCATTGATGAAGAGCTTTAAGTTGGGTACCAAGATTGTCTTTGAGGAAAGAGATTGCTTCATCCTTTTGGTCCTTATTCGTTACAAGTGCCCCTTCATGGTTGTAGACGGAATTAAGTCTATTAGAATTCCTTCTTACTAAGACTGAGTTGAAAAGGAACTAAGAGTTTTTATCACCATCCTTAAACCATTGTATTCTAGATCTTTGTTGAATCAAGGAGTTGTGAGCTACTACAATTTTAATATAGTCATTAAAGGCCTTCTCTCTATTCATGAGGGCTAGATCCTAAGGTGCTTATCCATTTCCTTCTGAATCTTGCTTAAATTAATCCTAGTGCAGTTAATATTCTTTAAAGTATATTTGCCCCAATTTTTTATTTTTTATTTCATAAACTCCCCTTTTGTTCTTTCCAACTTCGTCATACCTCTGAAGGATTTGCATCCACCAAAGTTATGACATGGATTAATTGTAATAGCCTGTTAGAACCTTCTACTTGAATTGAAAATTTCCTCCACGTTGCACAGACGAGTTGGCTAGACTCTTCCGAAATTTCGTATAGAAAGAAAAAGAGATTTGTCTTGCTTCTTCACAGGATAGAATGAAAAGTATTTACTCCTACATTCAAACATATTTTCTACCTTCATAAAGAATGATCAAAGAATAAGAGAATTAAGACCATGGCTTTTCTCTCAGGGAATCTTGTAAGCCATTCAGCATTAACCAAGGTTTTATCAAGTCTTTTTCTTATATTCCATCTAGTGGTTTGTTTATTGTGCCACATAAAAAGGGAGCCCTCAAACTTTAGATATGTAGCTCCTATTCTTCTCATGCATTCTTGGAAATTAATTATGAAGGTTTTCAATGATGCATTCCCTTTAGCTTTATAAGGGAAAATAATGTTGTTGAAATCTCCTAGTATCAATCGTGGATCATTGATTTGGTTATGAATTCGTTGCAACTTTCCTTAGAGTAGGCTCCTTTGTAATGTGAAGTTGGAATCAGAGAAAAAGGAAACTAGTATCTTAGTGCTCTCCTTTATAAACAAAAATTTCCAAATGCATGAGTTGGCCAGTAGCTTGAATGACTTGGACCTTAATTCCTTCACGTGGCAATAGGATCTTTAGCGGTCTACTATACTTTTTTATCCACTTGAACTTTAAGGTTTATCAATGTTGTTGTTGGTGTTAGCTCAGCATTAAACTTTGAATCTTAAGTTTAATTGTCATATGAGGACTTCACCATCTTATTTAATTTCACTGGGGTTGACGAATTCATATTATGAACTATTAGTTAGTGTTAATTCGGACATCATCATCATCACTTTCACTAAGTAAAGCTCTTCCTCTTCTTCACTTTCTTCCTTTATGGTCACATAGGCTATATATTTCCTTTTTAAGTGTAGCCTCCTCTTCCTGAGTCTCTTCAATCTCATCTCATGGGTAAGGAGTGATTCGAGTGGGATATTATGACGGTCAAGTTTTGCATAGTCGTCACCTTGGGCGTCATTCTTTTAACAATGACCTAAGAATCTTTTTTACCATCTTAATATTTGGGTAAACTTTTACCATGAGTTTCGTATATTACTATGTGTATGTTATGAGCTAGAAATAACTAAGAAATCATAATTATGATGACTCCAAGAATCACTAAAATAATTATCATATGATTAGCTCCTTTTTCTAATAATTCATCTTCCTTCGTCGTGAATTGTTAACAGATGTTGCCTTTCAGTTCCCTCAATTGTAAACAATTAGAGCCATATTTGTCATTCATGTTTTCCATCTAACTCAAAGAGTCAACACTTTAGACTTCGTTTCTTGAACTTTAGTAAAAATAAAGGGAAGAAAAAGATCAGAGACTATGGTGCTAAAAAGAAATAACGAGGACAGGATCGAAAATGATGAAGAGAATATATGTAAAGGTATTATCCCATAGCATATGCCAATAGGAAGCACAAAATTAACTAGTGATTATAAGGGTAGCTGAGTGCTGAACCTTTAGCGTTTGCCAGATGGATGCAAGGTCTTACTACGAATACATATTAAATTGCCACGTGGATGACGTTGAAATCCTGACCCTTTTTCTGTAAAAAAGAAACTTGACACCTCGGGAACAAGTAATTTCCATGTATATTCACTTAGTTCATTTAATAACAAATGCTAAGTTATATCATTGTGTTGCTTGGATGCAGAAAGTTTTAAGTATTCCTTGCGCTTTGATGCCTGTTCACATCAAGGAAAAGCTGCTATTTTTATCTTATTACCACAGATGAACAGATCTGTGAGTCTGTGACTATCGAATGGTTTTGGCAAATGATTGTCTCATTCTTTTCTTTATTTAATGGTAAGTACAAAAACTAAAGTTCCCAAGAAATCTGAATATTTCTGCAGGCAAATAGACTGCTTTTAGTACCCTTTATCAGTTTTCTGGCTTGAAATCTTCATGGTAGATTTGGAGTCATGTCTATAAAACGATCCATGATCTGAATCTCTGGCTGTCTTTTCTTATCAATTTAAATATTCCAGAAAAAGTTAATTATAATTGCTGTATAAATTCATCAGCATATATAGTAGAAGGCACTCCTTTTCACAAAGCTTACCTCACCCTGCAATTGAAGCAGCTGAAAATTACTGCATAAAATTACACAACTAGAAAACTGGAATTTAGTACATCTTCATCAGATGACATGATTTCCATTGTTCCTGAAATAAATGATAGGGATTAGTCAGCATGAGAGATGTAAAGTCATGAAAATGTAAACATTATCTGAAAAGAAATTCTCATAACTATTGATCGAGGAAGAAGATGTAGAACCTATAATGTAGAAACTGATATATAAGGAGAAGCTATTTTATTCAAAGGAAAAGAGCCGTAAGTGTAAACCATTTGGAACTTGGGACAATTTAAGTGCTTCCCCTTTCATGCAAGAGATATAAAGCTAAGCTTGCTGTATCATTCCGAAGACAGTTACGGAATAATTGCAGGACAAATCTCCTTTGGCAAAGGCCACATTAACTGGCATGCATTACTTGCATGTTAACTGTAGATGGACGTGTTCCAAAGGAGATTTGGTCCTGCAATGACCAGTAACTTGAACCTGTTATGAAATCACACATTGTTAGAATGTGTATATATACAAGTCCATGCAAGAAAAGCAGCAAGTATATCCAAAGGAACAATGCTTTCTTTCTGGGATCACTTTATGCTATAGTTGATTCCGATATATAAATCCTCCAACCACAAAAAATCTCTGGAACTGGAGTTGATTGAGTTCATATACTTGTACACATAATATGTATTTTCAGTATTTCTTTCTTTTCTTTTTTTTTTTCTGTTAAGCTTACTTTGTACCTAACCGAGTAAAAACTGCTATTTCCATTGACAAACAAGCGAACGTAAGAACTGAAGTTTATGTTATATCTTTTTATTTTACCTTTCAGACAACATCGAAATTTAAATGGTTACAGCTGATTCATAGATATCATCAAGGCTGCTCTCACGATTATTAGAATTTTTAATATGGATAGAATATAAATTCTATTAATAATAAACTTGAGTCAAATATTGTCAAAATGGTTAGAAGTATGTTAGAAGTTGATTCAAAATCTTAATTAATCTTTAAGCTATTTTAATCTTGCAAATTCTGGTAGGGTAGTTTCTTGATATTATTCTACTTTATTATGGCCAAAATATTTGTTTCTATTGAAGACTTTTTTTATTTTCAATTTTTCTTAAACCTATTTAAAGGCATGATCAAATAGAATAAATTTATATAAAACACAGAAAATACATCGATCTTTCTTACTCACCTTTTCCTATTTTTCCTATCCAAAATTTTAACAAACTAGTCATTTGGATAGTTGACCCTTACTACTTATAAACTCTTTAACATTTTTATGCCATCCAGTTGTCACTTGAAATAAACGAAGTGGTAATCAGACCGGGCCGCTGGGACTAGACATTCAGACAGACAATCGGAAAATTAATAATCTAGATCAAACCTGCTCTGATACCATAATAAAATTTTTAATATGAGCAAAGTGTAGAGTCCATTATCAATAATTAGGCTTAAGTCAACTATTTTAAAAATAACTAAAACTATTCATTTAAATAATTGACCCTTATCACTTATAAACTCTTTAATATTTTCATGTTTAGTTAATATAAATTATGCAACTAAATCTTTAACCTTTCCGTGTTTCTTACCTTTTCGAAAAGGCAGTGATTGAAACCAAAACTTGTTCATCTTTTGACATTTCCCTGAACACATAATAAATATATCCTTCATTTGGCTGTTCCCTAAGCGAAAAGAAATTAACTTAGAGAAAGAAGAATTTAACTTGAGACCTTTTTGTGAATAAAAATTTACCACAAACTTTATAGACAAATAGCTTTCGGAAATTTACAAGAGTAGTAATCTTCTATTGAAAAAACATAAGAATAAAGTGACTTATAGATAAAAATAAGGTAAAATATATAGATATTTCATGTTGTTTAAAAAAAATTAAAAATTCTTTGATTTTAAAATTCTAAAAAAAACTCTTTCTAATTTTTAGTTTTAAAAAAAAAACCCTTCTGTTAGACTTTAACTAAATAATAATAATAAAATACACATAGTATGAACATCATATTGAACTAATTAAATGTCACTAATATATTAACTCAGTTTAATTCTTAAATTAAACTCGTACAAATTAAAATTGACTTAGATTAATAATTTAATATAATTACAATAAATTATTACTTTGAGTTAGATTTAATTAGTTCAGATAGAGTTTAAAACCTAAACTAGATAGTCATATAAATAATATTTGATTAGTCTATATTTGATATTCATAGTATGTGGGTTTTATTATTATTTTTAAATCAAAGTTTGAGAAAAGAGATTTTTTTGAAAAACTAAAAAATGAAAAAAAAATAGAGAATTTGAAAAATTAAGGAGTTTTTTTTAAGTTTATGGGAGATCTATGTCTCTTACTTTAAAATAGGAACATAAATTATTGTCTTTTAAATTTTGAATTGAAATATGATATATTAATTGTATGAGTCGCTTAAACCTGATCCAACTATAAGTGAAACCTCAAAACATAAAGTTTTGTATTAAATAGGCAAAGTTGGTAAGAATCAATCAGTAAATGCCATAAACAAATTGTAATTACTTGAGCTTAACTTAGAGTTTCCGTTAAATTTTTGAAGATATCAGCGACAGCAATCAATCAAGCATTGCCTTTTTATTTTGCATTAATCTGTTGTTTAGATGTCTCCAATGTGATTCTGTAAATGTAAATCCTTCTCATTTGTAAGAACGACAGCTATATCCAATTTACCTCTATAACTTCATATTTCCTTTTGATTAGAAACAAAAAGAAGTTAAATGTAGAGTTGAACTTACAAAGCTCAAACAATATGGACAGCATTAATGAATTAAGAAGTATGTCTAAATGATCTTGTGAATCCGGAATATGCCAAAGACGAGAAGATAAGAAAGGAAATGACTTGAACCAACAGAAAACAGTTTTAGTAAAAAGGAGAACCTCTATCCCAAAATTGAGAAGGAGATGTCAAGCAGAAGTGGACAAAATAAGGCAGGTGGGAGCATGGGCTTACAACATATATCAGAAAAAAGACAGGAAAGGGACCCCTATGCCAACCTTTCAGCCCTTGCACCAATAACAAAGCAAAGCAAAGGCTAATTAATAAGATTGAATTAAGGATAGGGAGCAAGCTATTAAAGTCCAACATGCAGTGTCCTCTATGCTTTTTTGTGTTTTGAGGGCATGCCAGCATTTGTTTATCTGTGTTTCATGGTGCTATGTGCTTGGCCTATTATGTGCAAAGCGAATGAATTTTAAAACTATAATCACCTGTTTTAGTGAAACGGTTTGCCATCGGTTGTAAGCCTGATTCCCTGTGTTCAGAATTGAAGACAGATCCTGAAATATTCAAACAGTATAAGTATTCACTCAACTTCAAATCCCACTTATCCTAAAATTTGCTTAACCATTTACTACGGCGTAAAGGGATCTCTAACTCCATTTTGAAAACAAATTCTAAGATATCCCAGTTGAATGAAAACGACAAAGTTTGAAGGTGGTACCTTCTTGGATGTAAAACAATTTTACCTAGAGACAAGGGTACATGTGGCCGAGTATTTCGCATTCCCGTACAGTGGAGGATTTGTTTTGAGTGGAAAGGCTGTTATGGAGAGGCCGGCATATGTGAACAGATCCAAGTAGGTGACCCCAGAAGTAGAATAGAACGATAAAGAATAAAACACAGGAAGTCTCATTGGTGTCAGAGCATGTGACCTACGGCCACTAGCAAGATGGGAGACAAAGTGGAACCAAACGAGAGGCCCGTGAACACTGGCAACAAAATTTTTGCATACTTCTTGCTGTCTCATCCTCTCTTATATATATGTCTTGACTGACTCAAACACTGAACCTGACCGTGATCAATGTCACTTGCCTGCAATAGATCCAATTCCCACATCCATTCCTATGCAAAGAACGCTAGCTCCACAACCAATATGACAATTATACCATCCACCTTTCGTCCTCTTCTGATCTGTACGTTTACGGGGCTTTCTTTTTTCTCTTGATTTTCCATTGTTATTCCTTGTTTAGGCCTAATAACATCCCATCTCTTTTACATATGTACATCTTTGATCTTCTAGGCCTAATAATAATTTTTATTATAAATAAAAAATTATTAAAATTTTCTAATGCGAAAAAAATGTCTATCACGTCATTTCAGGCATCGACGTTGGAAAAGGGTCGTGGAAACGAATGTTTACAGTAGAAGAGTTAACCTCTGTTTGACTGTCCACATTACCTATTTTACGTGAGACTAGAATAAGGTTGGGCAGCCTAGCTAGATCCCAATACCATACACTATATCCACCTAACCTCTATCGTCATTCTCTGCTATAAAAGCCAAGCTGTTGTGCTCTATTATTTACACTTGCCAAGCGTAAGCATTTACTGATTAGACAAAAGCTAGGGAGAGAGAGACATGGTGTCTAGGCTGCAAAGGAGAAAAACATTGCGCAGGAAGCTTCGCATTCTAAGGACGCTTACCTGCTCCAATTCTGTAAATATCAAGAACTAAAATCTTCAACGTGTCTCTCTCTTCAGTAACAGTGCACTCCTTTGCAACTTACAGTGCTGGAAATAAGTTTAACATTTCATGTAACTTGTTAAAGATTCAAATGTTTAACTGTTATATTGTTGTCTGTCTGAAGGTTCAAAAAAGATCCATTATCAGGGATGCTCTTCTGTACATTTGCAAGCTCAAACTCAAGGTGGAAGCAATCAAAAGAGAACTCTCCAAGTTAGCTGCAATAGAAGGAGAGTACTTGAGCCTTATGAAGCAGCCCCATTTACCTAAGGTGTGTCCCGCTCTTCTTTCATTCTGACATAAAATTTAGCTTTTAACTCTTCCTTGGGGAAGGAAGAAAAAACAACGATCCTCAAACTTTCTTGTCTATGTTGTGCATACTTTATTGCAGAGGGAGGTGAATGTACAGAGCGATGGAAAAGTATTTGTTGTAAGAGCAATTTGTGAAAAGGGAGAAGGGAAACTAGTGTCAGTCCTGGAGACATTTGAAGAAATGGGTCTCACTGTATTGCATGCTAGAGTGTCATGCAACTTCTACTTCAGCATGGAAGCCATTGTCGTGCCAGAAGGACAGGTCATCGATGGTAGAACCTTAACACAAGCTGTACTTAACGCCATTGGAAAACCACCCGAACTCTGTAGTTAACTAATAATGCGGCTTTGTACTCTATTATGTGCAGCATGATGCTTGAAAATTAGTTTTCTAACTTTAAGTATGTCCGTACTCAACTTCTACTTTCATTTTCCAAGAAACGAAAACATCGAAGCGTTTCACCCAAGAAAAAACATCGAAGCGGTAACAAGTTGCTGAGAATCCTTACGGTTTCTTTTGGAAGTGACATTAGTTGTAACAAGAATTGTTTCGTCAAGACAAAAGTATCCTCGTTTAGACATGTGTGTGTGCGTATATATAAGTTAGGTTTACATCCTATGAATTCATTGAAGTTATATATTAATTTTATAAATACACTTATTTAGAAAAATATTTTAGTATATCTTAATTTTAAAATATATTTTTCAGAATGATAAAAAGACTCTAATGAACTGATATTATATATTAAATCTTATAAATATATTACTTAGAGTAATTTATAATGTGTTTGAATTTAAAAAATATGATTTCAAATAAACTTAGAGTAAAGTAATATTGAATTTATATAAATTTCAAAAATGATTAAAATACAATAAGATAAAGAATATTAGGATATATGTGAATTTACTTTCATATGTAATACATTACATATATATATATATATAAATGTCTCCATTTAGATTTATGTATAACGATATATAAGTTTTCGATCTCATGAATTCATTGAAGTTATATTTTAATTTTATAAGTACATTTATTTATAAAATTATTATATTGTATCATAATTTTATGATCATATTTTTAGAATAGTAAAAAGCACCAATAAACTTTTTATATCTTAATCTTATAAATATATTATTCAAAATAATTTATAATGTGTTCTGATTTATAAAAAAACATTTTTATATAAATAAAAAGTAACTCTTATTTTTATTAGGATGCATCTTATCTCAATGTGAAATTAACTCTA
>JANZXR010000002.1:37080721-37091074 GCA_027575705.1 Erythroxylum echinodendron
CTAACTTCGGTGAATATTTAAAAATATTAAATATGTAAAATATTGTGTCTAGTGGTTTCATTCAACCTCTTGAAAATTGAAACCGAATTTTAAAAAAGCAATATAATAAAAATTATTAATTTAGAGCAAATCGCAATTCATTAGATGCAGAAAGAACACAAATTGTCACAATTCATTAGATGCAGAAAGAACAAGGAAAAGTCAAATTGTGTATGCATCTAATGATTAATTAAGCATAGGAAAGGATCGGTCTCGAAATTGCCACTTACATGATCCAGAAGTATTAGCTCTTCTGATCTCATATATGCGTGGATCGTGAGCAAGACAACATGTAAGTTACATTCCATTGGGCGTTGGGATCATGGGAGTTTAAATGCAAGATTAAACTTGGCGGATCTGGCTGTTGATCTTAAGTCTATTGTTTATTTGGATATGTTCTACCACTACTTTCAACTTTTCTTGTGCCAAGCATTTCGTACGTCACAAAAAAAAATGAAGGACCAATCATGTCTTGATAAAAAAGCATATGTCGGCACTTAGCCAGAAGAGATTTCGCTCAATAGATTACAAAATTTAGTCTTATATGGAAATCGTGAGGAAGTTTCTGATCCTTGCTAAAAGTAAAGAATTGGACAATGGTTGAAAAAGGGGGTGAAATATTATTATTGAATCGAGTTAAGATTTTTCGTTTTGTTAAGGTGAGCAGAGAGTTATCAATTGTACGCAGATATCTCTTTATATCGTACAAATATATTATTTACACGACTTAAATATGTAACTTTTCAGTAACTTTAAATAATACATCGAAAATAAAAGATTTCACTTGTATTTGACATAAAATTTGTCTAATTACAGATTTAGTGATGCATCAATTATCCCAAAGATTTAAGTATTGGAACAGGGAGCATGAAAGTTGGCGTGGTTAGAGGAAGTCAAAAATGGGTGTGAATTGTTTTATAATCAGATGTATTACTAAATTTCTTACCCAACTCGTTTTCAATAAGAATATCCTAATACTCAATAATGTCATAGTCACATTGCTTCACGCATCAATGTTCTCTAGAATATTGAAAACGAAAATGTTACTTTGATATTTTCGATGCAGCAATTGGCCCATTGGCTCTTTCAATCCCTTCCAGGACAAGTGATCAAAAAAGACTTAGTCAAGAAATGTCGAATCGCAATTATTATATCCTGAAACCGTGGCTTACCGAATTTCAGGAATTTTAGGTTTCAATCATTTTTAAGGGATTAGCTTAAACCGCATCTCACACCGTAGGAAAACAAAAATAAGATAATCAAGAGAAGCGTTTACTTTCAATAAAAATAAAATAAACTGTAGATCATAAGTAATCAACTTTTCCGCGAGTCTAATGAATAATGTCTTTGAAAAATCATATAGTATGAACTCAATTAGTATGACAAACACATCAAGACTTTAGATTAAGAATTGTTTATAGGCTGAGCTCGATTAGTAACTCAATATTTCAAAAGTGCATTTTAAACTCCAACATTTATAATAAAACATAATTTGAATTTTAAGAATTTAAAATATTTAAATCAAAACATTCAGAACAAATTCTAAGTAATAGAGTTAACTCTCGTGATTAGGGAATATCCCAATTGGTATATTATATAATATAATACATGTGATAATATTTTAATTAAATGGTTCTCTAAGCAGTTAATTATGAGTTCATAAAACCAAAACAAGACAGCAAAATGTATGGAATCAGAATTGCTCCCTTAATAGAAAAGTTTGCGCATAATGCACTCATGGCAGCTCATAGAACTGAGGCAAAACGTAAGAAAAGTCATCTATGTGGTGGCTTTTCGATACTCTAAAACAATTTGGGGTCGTTGTAATGAGTTCTTAAAAAATTGAGGAGTTTGGGATAGGCTCTATTTGACTTTTCCTCTAATCGAGATAAAATGAATAGTAATAAAGATTAATTAAACTCCAGGGCCATTGAATGTAGGCTGCAGAATGGACAAATTGGATGAAATCATCAACATTTTTAAAACAATCATACTAAAATATTGGTGAGATGAGCTAAGGTAGTAACACAAACATAATGTAAACTTATAACTAAGGATTCGGATAAGCATATGTTGTATCTCTTTCTCAAAGAGATCATCATATCAAGCATTTCGTTAATCACAAAGAAGAGGCATATTTTATGTTGTCTCTTTTCATTCATTTTCTTGCATTCGTTCATACCAAATGAACTACAACGAAATTCCAAGTTGTGTGTGTTTCACGAGAGTTTGAACTATTTTTGTTTTAAGATAAGAGAGAATTGAAACATCACTTGAAAAAAGTGAAAAATGTTTAAGTAACGTATGGCACAAGGAATTGATTGAGAGAATTTGTCAAATCATTTTCTTTTTAATCCAAGTTCACGCACATCATGATTCAATAAGTGCAGAACCCTAATAAAAACAAATAATAAAAGGGGCGATTAGATGAACTGTGCTAGAGAGAGTTCCAATAAGTGGGTGGAATAATCAAACAATGTGTTGATATATGTATTTTTATTTAAGGAAGTAGTCGTTTTCGAATGGCAATAGATTAAGAAAGATGTTTGGGATTATATTCACATTAGTTTGCACGTCCTCTATAAACTAATATCCAAAAGCTCATCTGTCAACATGGCGGCCAATGTTTAAAGGACCACTCTTTTCTTTCTCCACCTTCCCCCACATACTTCATCTCCTCTCTTCACATCACCAACTAAACCCTCTCTCTTTCTCTTTCTTAATTTCTCCTTCAAATCATCACCTTCGGTTTTTATTTTCTTCTATCCATCTAAGGGCGCGCGGTGGCTAGCTAACTGTCCGCTGCATCCGTTTTATACCGTCTAATTCTGTCCTCGGAGGTTCTGGTGTTCAGTAATGGATAGAAACTTACCAGTCTATGAACAAGAAGAGAACGAGATTAGCCCAGAAAGTGGTCCAGAGTCACCACCTTCTAGCTTGGTTAATGACTCGAAGATGGCTTCTACTTCCTCTCCAAGAAGAAGGTAACTTTAAACGATCACATCCCCGGTCAGTTCACTTATTTTCTGCAATTCCACATAGATCACAGTTCATTCTTTGAGGCTAAAAACATCTTCTTTGAAGCTAAATCATACAAAGTAATGTTCTTTCTGCAATATCCTTCTGATCATAATCAAATTATTGACACAGTAAGAGAGGCGCACACAAAAGAGTAGTATCGGTGCCGATCAAGGACGTAGATGGCGGACGGCTGAAGGGCGAAAACGCTCCGCCACCCTCCGATTCATGGGCTTGGAGAAAGTACGGCCAAAAGCCTATCAAAGGCTCACCTTATCCTAGGTAATACAACAAATGAAAAAGAACCAGAAAGAAAAATAAAAATTAACATGTATGAACCTAATCATAGACATAACATTCAAGTTTGTTTTTCTTTCTGGATTTTGTTGGTTACAGAGGATACTACAGGTGTAGCAGTTCCAAAGGCTGTCCAGCCCGAAAACAGGTAGAGAGAAGCAGATTGGACCCCACGATGTTAGTGGTCACCTACTCTTCCGAGCACAACCACCCCTGGCCGCCTTCGGTGAGAACCCACCACCACCAAGCCCCCGCCACCAAACCCAGCACAACCACCACTACTAACACTAGTCCTAAGCCACAACTCTCCGACTCCAAACCTGAAACCCCAGAACTCGAACCCGAGAAGAGCTTCGCGGATCTCGGTGACGAGTCTCTAATAACAACCGACGAGTTTACCTGGTTCGGGGACATGCAGACGACGACGTCGTCGACAATTTTCGAGAGCCACATTTTTGCGGACGAGAGGGGCTATGCCGATACGGAGTTTTTCCCGATGAGAGAGGAGGACGAGTCACTGTTTGCCGATCTCGGAGAATTGCCGGAGTGCTCATCGGTGTTCAGACACAACCGTGGAGTGGGGCCAGAAGTTCAGATCTGTTGACACATGGCAGTTGTCATCACGCCGATTCTAAAATTCCAAGGTTTGGGGGGTACGTACACCGAAAGAAGCCATTTTTTTTTCCAGAAAGAGGTCTATTTTATTTTTTGCCTCGATTTCAGTGTAGTAAGTAATAACAGTCTAATTCTGACGTTCGTCGCAATCCTGTTGTAATTAAGTAATCCTGTGCCGGCTCAGAAATGGCTTCACTATCAATTAACAATGGTCACTTACAATTTGCTTTTTTAGGTTTTAATGTGTACTTAATTTATTTCTGGAATTAAAATAACGCTAACACTTTTTACGCATTATCTGCTTCCTGATCTTATATAGTTGAGAATTATAATTAATGATTAATCAGAAATTAATGCATTTTAATCTAAATAAGAAAGAAACGTATCGATTGGATCTTCCGTCCAATTTTATAATGTTCAATTTGTCTAGAGTACAAAACGATGTTTAGGCCATTGAGTAGGGTTTAACAGTCTTTAAGCTCAGGATAGACAGGATTAAATACAGTAAAATTGGACAAAAGATTTAAACTAATGAAGCTAGGATTGTATTCTTAAAATTATGATTGTATTATTAAAAGGGGAGGGAAAACAACTAATAAAGCTGCTGGGAACACCTTTGTCTTATCCTTCTTCATCACACCTGACAACCAGTATTTCGCTGTATCCTATGTATGATCATGTCTAAATGTTGAAAAACAAGGACTCCTACCTAAAATTTGCATGTCCTACACAAATAACTAGCTAACGGTGTATCATGCAGCCCTTTTTTTCTCCCTTTTGCGTGGCAATGGGACAACAGTAGTGGCGAAGAATGGTGTTTCTGATCATTTGCTTGATTTGGATTTGGTTCAACTGATTGGCAGGCCAAAACCTAAATGTCAAATAAAACCCACCAAAAAGATTTGACTTCTCGGATGAATGTTAGCTGGATGATATTCCACCGGTTGCACCGTTCCCTGTGCATTAGTTTCAAGTCTTGTGTGTGTTTGAATTGCACATGGTGTTCTTGGGGGGGCGAAGGATATAATAAAGACAACCTAATCTATTGTGAACAGTTAACGAGAGAGAGAGAGAGAGAGAGAGAAATTATCTCTATATTGTACTGTAGGAGTGGTTGGACATGGCTAGAGATGGAGACCAAGTGGACATATTTAAGTTGGTATAGGCCCGGTTGCTTAACCAATACAAAAAGTGAGTTGTTCAGTTATTAATAGTTAGTATCGAGTTAAAGTGTATCGTGCAAAATGCCTTTGTCTAATAACTAGACTCGGTGTCTATGAAGATATAGATCTCCACCCACGCCTATTCTCTTATCTTAAATAGGCTTTTCTCACTATTTTTATTTTTAAAATAATTTTAAATATGTTCATCACTATTCATCCACTACAAGAAAATTATAATTAGTGATGGAAAATTATTGATGGAAAAGAAACTGTAGCGACTTACCGACAGAAAATCATGGTCTATTGGTAACATTGTCGAGAAATTTTTCATTTTTTGACAGACAAAATATCCGTCGGTAAATATGGAGGGAAATTATCCTGACAAATTTTCTGACAGAATATAACGACGGATAGAAAACTTTCGTCAGTAAAACATGCAGGAATCCTTGACAGCATAAGCAAAGTCGAGGTTTACTGACAGAAAAGTATTCCGTAGATAAATTCTGTAGGTAAATTACAAAGATAAATGTTGTCGTTTTCTTCGGCTTCAATGTTTTTAATAAAACGAAAATGTTTAACTTAAAAGCTACCTAAGTCCCCCCCTCCCCCTCCTCCATCGACTTTGCCTTTTCTCTCTGTCATCATCGTCCCACTGTCCTCCTCTTTGTCCCTATCAAAGCCCCACCGTCCTCATATCTATCGCTACCGAAAAGCCCCCCTCCTCCGTCGCATCTGCTTCAGAGCCTTAAAGGATGTAGCATCTGCTTCAAAGGCGGTCACAACTAAGTATGGTCTATAGCTCTTCTCTAAAACACTTTGGTTTTGTTGTGCTATGAACAACTCTTTATTGTGTTTAAAATAGACACTTCGATAATCTAAGGCAAGCCTATTTCTTTTATACGATATGAACAAAAACAATTTTGAGAGAAAAAATACTTACAATTTTAAGTTGTAATCTTCTTTTTTCCACATGTGTTATCCACTTATACTTGAGAAACTTACTGGAAATTCTAAATTACAGAAACCTGAAGATGGAATACTGAAATATCTATGAGGGGAAATTGTTGTTTTGGCTCTTTTCTTTATCCATTCAAATATCACGTGTACTTACATTCAGAATACTATTTTGAATTTTGAGTTCAATGTTTAATTCTTCAATCATTTTGACATAAATGTCAAATAATTGTCATTTTATGCATTTATAGCATTTTCTAAACTATTCGTCTAAAATTTTATTTCACGTGGATCTACAAAGATTAATTGACAAATCCATTTTAGGTATTAAAGTAGTTTTCCACTCATAAATAGAAATTTAATAACATTGGTACACAGAGCCACCTGAGTGATTAGGCTGAATATTATTATAACTTGCCTGAATGTAAGAAGCGAGATTTTTGGCGATCAACTTAAATATACTTTTCATTTTCTAGCTTTTCTATTTTTTCCTGAGGGGGTTACAATTTTCTTGATTTTGAGAAAACAAAGATAACTGCTTGATTTTTTTTGATAGCATCATCCCACCACCTGAGATGCTTAAATTAGTATTTAGTGTCAGCGAGATAATGTTGATGATCTTGTAATCTTTTGTACTTCAAAATTCATCAGGAAAATCTTTTGAAATTTAGTACATTTACTCCATTGTAATTGTTTTAGAGTAGTTTAAATCTTAAAAAAACATATACAACATTTCACAAAAGATTAACCATTTTCGATAATGAATTAATACATGATGTTTTTGCATAACTAAAAAATGAATATGTAATAAATGGAATTCAAAAATAAAATAGAAGTTAATCTACTTAGGATCATATGATGAACATTTGTGTGAACTAAAAAAATAGTATTTCAAAATTATATTAAATTTGTACTTTGATTATAGTGTGATGTTATTTGTTGTATAGAGTTATGGTTTTTTTTTGGGTATGTTGTGATGATATTCTTTATACTTAGTTATGGTATTGACATATTAAAGTAAAGATAGTATTTATTTGTATAGTGTGATGGTACTTTTATATAAAGTTATGATATAATTTGTGTGGTCATGGTATTCTCTAGATATTATGATGATACTATTTATACTTAATTATGATACAAACATATTAAAGTAAAGATGATACTTATTTGTATAGTGTAATGATATCTTTTATATGGAATTATTGTATAGTTTGTATGGTGTCGTGTTATTCTTCATATTTTGTGATGATATTCTTAGTACTTTATTATGTTATTGACACATTTAAGTAACAATGATACTCATTTGTATAGTGCGATGATATTTTTATATATAATCTTGGTGTAGAATGTATGGAGTCAACATGTCTTTATATGTTGTTATGGTGTTCTTTATACCTAGTTATAGTATTGAAAAATTCAAGAAAAGACGGTACTTATTTATACATTATGATGATATTTCTTATATAGATTTGTAGTATAATTTCTATAGAGTCATAATATTCTTTGCAAGTTATGATGGTATTCTTCGTACTCAATTGTGGTATTAATATATTAAAGTAAAGGTGGTACTTATTTATATAGTGCAATGGTATTTTTTATATAGATTCATGGTATAGTTTGTATAAATTCATGATATTCTTTATCTATTATTATGGTATTGTTTGCACTCAATTGTGGTATTGACATATTAAAGTAAAGATGGTACTTATTTGTATGGCATGATGATATTTTTTACATTGAATTATGGTATACTTTGTATAGAGGGTATTCTTTATAAGTTATGATAGTACTCTTCATATTTATCAATAATATTCTTTTTATTCATTTAGATATAATGATAAATTGACTAGTATAACCATATTTTAGATTAAATAGTTATTACGTAGATCAAAAGTTACCACTTCCACTAAGCTACCTATTTTAGTTTAAACTATTTGATGAATTGTCTGTTTCCTCTAGTATATATTAATTCACTGCCTCTTCCATTTGTTATTTTTTGAGATGGATGTGACATGTCTATCCATTTTAGTGTTTAATTTAAGTTTTCTCTTACATTTTAGCTTTCTTATCCCTTCCACTCTCAAATACCCAACATTTTCCATTCACTTTTCATAGTATCTTTTATTAAGTATCAAATACCCAACTATTTTTCATTCAAATACCTACTATTTCACAATTAATATTTGTGTTATCCCAATTGTTGACTATGATGGGTAAGTGAAATTCGAAGAGAAAAAACTTGAGATAGAGTGAACAATGTATTTGTTGGGTATATTTTTAATAAAATTGAGATTATGATAAGAAATACAAAAATAATACGCTTACCATTCTTTCTCTATTTTATGTCACTCCATTACTTTTGGTTCTTGTTAACTTTAGATAAGGTATTTATAATGTGAGGTCAACCTGAGAAAAAGTAAAAAAAAAAGTACTTTGTAAGGCTTTTATTTTACTTTATGTAATCTAGCATATAAAATTACTATTTCTCTTTTATCTTTATTCTACATGCATAATACCTTTCTTTGTTTCATGATTTTATGCCTTTCTATTTATCTGTCTAACCACTCTCTTTTTATTGTATGTAGGGAGTTGAAGTGTTTCTTGACTCATATCGATATTAAGATAATAACAATTCTACCTTAGATGAGATACTTTTATGATTGTTATTTCTCTATTATTAAGTTAATACTATTTAACAAGTTATAAGTGCTCCAATCTTATCTTGTTTCTTTATTCTTATATATATATATATATATATATGGTTTTGGACAAGGTTAGAAGGTGATCTACATATGTATTTTGTTGACCCTAGGTCCCCGTACGGATTTTATGGCGACTACTTGGCACCATTGCACATTTATTAGTAACAATAATAATATATATAATATAGTTGGGAACATTGCAATAAAATAAATTATAACATTTAAATTTAATTAAAGTCTAGACACGGAAAACTTGTGGTGGGATCATAAAATAATTTCGGACATATAATTAAATTATTCAAAAACAAAAATGCTTTAATAAAAACAACTTAGCTATTAATAAAATAATTAATGGATAAAATTCATAGGAAAGTAAAAATAATACTCAGCAATTTAATTTAAAATTTTCCATAGCAAAAATGAACAAAGAATAATTGATTTGGGGTGTAAGAAGAATTTATATCGATTTGGATTTAGGAAATGAAAATCTCAAATCAAAAACATCACAGTCACAAGCGTGACTTTCATTTCTCACGCCTGTGAGAGAGTTCAAGAGACCAAGGAAGTCGCGATCGTACCGAATTACGATCGTGACTATTGAATCAACAGAGAGTCTCGCGATCGCGACCAACATTTTAGAAGATCACAAATATAAATATGATAATCTTTAGACAAGTTTTAAACATTCATTAGACGATTTGAGTATGCATATTAATTCAATTTCATTTTGTACTAATGTACATATATACAAATTATTTTTTGATTATATTTTATTATTATTATTATTGTTTATATTATTATAGTTTATATTATTGTTTATAATATCGTAGTTTATATTATTATATATATTATTGTTTATAATATTGTTTATTGTTTATAATATTGTAATTTATATTATTGTTTATAGTATTGTAGTATATAGTTAGAGTATTAGTGATGGCGAGTTTTTTATTTAAATTGAACCTGCCAATGTTGATGGCGGGGTGGGAGGACGTGTACCCACCCCGCCATTGTGGATGGCGGGGTGGATGGCGGGCGATCGCGCTGAGTCGCGATCACAAATTTTTCTGATCCTGTCGCGATCGCGATTCGTGAGTTGTGGGAATGTCGCAATCGTACTGAGTCATGGCCGTGACTTCCCCAGTTAAATGTCCTTACTTCCAGTCAACATATTTTTCAATCTAGAAGCCTAAAAATTACAAACTATATATCGTTGGAAAGCTAAGATCAAGACCTACAACTTTTGTGAAGACAATTTTGCCTAATTCGACCTATAGTGAAACAGTTTAATCATTAAAGTAAGGTTACCATTTCAGCCAATTTCATACTTCAATTATACATAAATGCACTCAAACATAGCTACCTGAGGAGAGTCATAACTTCTGCAACTGAAATCCAAAATTTTCAATCTTTATAGCGTTAAAAAGCCAAAAGAATAATCTACAACTTTCATGTACACCACTTAACCTAACTCTACCTAGATCAATGCAGTTTATTACTCAAAGTTTCAGATCACATCTTTACCAAATTTTCTGTTTTCACTCATCTATTCACAAACAATTCCC
>JANZXR010000002.1:37111092-37130998 GCA_027575705.1 Erythroxylum echinodendron
TCCTCCTAAACTTGACATAATAGTTAACCTTAATCAAAATAATTTATCTAACAATACCAAAATTCATTCAAATCATGCTTACTAAAATAAACAAAAATTCAAAGCCCAACATACATAGCCATCGTAAGTTACACAGTCAATAAATATGACTGTGTCCACCACTCATATGGTTATGTCAAACTCCACACAGGTGTTGTCTAATCTTGAAGCTCCTTTCAACTTCTACATAATTACAAAAGCTTCTAAGGTCATGCACACGACCATGTCCAACATTTGCATGAATAGCTTCAAATCATTGATTTCTGTCTCAAATCTGCTCAAACTTCATTCCTTTTGATCCATGAAGACAGTAAGAACTTCTAGAGACTAAATTTAAAAGAATTAAACAAATAAATGCCTATAAAATAAAGCTAGACCATAACTTTTTGTAACCTATTGGACGAACTTTAGGGGATATATTTACAAGTTTTATTATTCGTCAGTTGAACCTAACATTTAGGAAGTGACAAGGCAAAAGATTAACTACCTTGATGTTGCATAATCCAAACATCTCATATTAACAAGTTTATAAGATTTCACTTTATTTATTTATTTATTTTTATAAAAGAAGACTTCTATTATGAAAGATTAGTGCTTGCAACATAACAATTATGAAAAAATAGGAGTAAACACAACATAAATCATCAAACGATAACAAACAAAAACAAACTTCATAATAAAAATATAGAAATACATTAAAATAATATCCGTTAAAAAAGAGAGAGATAACATCTACCAGAACACCACACAAGAAAAGAACATAAGTCCCACTTAGAAATAAATCTCACATCTTTGCTGTAGACAACCTGATCAAAAGTAATCATTGTACAACCCAACAAAATTGGGGAAGTAGACATATTAACTCTTACTAAAATTAGATAAAGTGAAAGGGAAAACTCAAAATCTTAAGAAAGAACATACAACAATGGAGTACAAAAATGTTCTGGATCAAAAAGAAACAAATCAACCACCATCAATATAGCTGAAATGAAAGGAGGATTTAATAAGAATGAAATCTTCAGAAACAACTCTAAGCAGATCACTATCGTGGCTATCTCCTAATTTAACTCGGCTAGAAATAACATTAAAAATCTAAATACAGATCAATAACCCCCTGCTGTTGCTGCTTGGCATAGAAATGAATGCGGCAGCAAAAATAAACACGGCTACATCTCCAGGACGATTAAAATCGTAACAAAGTTTCTAGTTTGAGCAGCATCCTACTCTCTTCACAGCAGTAACATCTTTACCGACATCAATCTTCTCCACTTTTGAAGGAACAGTTGTGGCATTTCCATTTTGACCCATCTCCATAGCTTTCTTGCTTACTATCTTGTAGATCTGAGTAAGCACTTCGGAAAAGGCATTGTCCACATTTGTAGCTTCCAGAGCAGAAGTTTCCATGAAGTATAGGGACTCCCTCTCAGAGAAGGACTTTCCGTCCTCAGTTGAAACAGCCACCAGGTGGCGAAGGTCGGATTTGTTACCAACAAGCATGACCACAATGTTGGGATCTGTATGATCTCTCAACTCTTTCAGCCACCTTTCAACATTTTCAAAGGTCGAGTGTCTCGTGACATCATAGACAAGCAGCGCACCAACAGCTCCCCGGTAGTAAGCACTTGTAATGGCCCGGTACCTTTACCATTGAAAGACGATGAGGTGATTGAGGGTAAGAGTCACAAAAGCATCATGATCAACAACAACAACAACACCACCACCACCCAGTATGAATCCCACTAATACGTGGGATTTGGGGCACAAAAGCATCATGATGCAGAGCACAAAAAAAAAAAAAGAAGAGTTACACAACACTCCACGGAAAAAGAATCCTCTTCATAACCAATTCAAAGAGGACAAAATATGCAGATGATGAGGACTTTGAGCTACCAAAGATGTGTAAGGCTCCTTTCAAGATATATGCATACCCTAAAGAAGTACCCCAGTCAAATCCTGAAATTAAAACATAAACCAGCCAATCCAACGTCGTATGGATCCAAAAAATGAAATATAAGACATCGCAAAGCAAATTGAATAGAATTCATTTCGTAAGACTTCCCAAATAAACCATTTCATACATCTTATAACCACGTGGACATATGTATATCCCAACAAACAACTCATGCAGTAACAGGAGGACAAGACAGAGCCGTTTCATACATATTGTTGTTGATACATTTCTTAATGTGCCATTGGATTATTGTCATATATCTTATAGGACTTCCTCAATACATATCTTAAGGGCTAGGGCGGAGTGCTGTATATATCACTTTATTAGGTCCATGTAACAGACATTGACAATATATATGTCGCATGAAAATGGTGAAAGAAAAAAAATGAAAAGGAGCAATAAATATCGGGATTGAATGGTCACCTGGACTCAAAAGATGCATTTTGAAAAAGAAACTTGAAGAGTTATATAATCACATACTTCCTAATCCTTTGAGTATTTCCATGTCCAAACTAATCTTTGGTACCACAAGCTAGCAATTTTCAGGAAGAAGACCCAAAAGCATGTTAGGAAAGGATTTCACTAGTTTACGACTCTAGTTGATCTCTGTATTTTAGTCCATCAATAAAAGGGTTAAACTCCACTCACTATTAGGTTTGAGACCTCACTTTCAGCTGAGCATTGTCTCTAAAAACAAAGACATATGAGGACATTTGCTGCACTTTTAGGCATGTGTGTAACGTCTACCACAAAATATTTGCAGAGTTTCTTGGTCTAAAAAAACTTCAACTTGATAAAAAGGTAGTCAGGTGCATTCCAAAGTAACCACTTCATTTGTAAAAATATTGAAGGATGGGATTAACCCCAATTTCTTCCCAGAAGCTCCGAACAACAGGATATTGAACCTATATGACTTTTCTTTTGGTCATCTTTCTAGAATAAATGCAAGATTTCAAGGTTAACAACAAATACCATTTTTCTGAGAATCCAAACTTTCACCGAAAGAGGATTAAACTTCCTTGCTCCGATGCATGAGAATTACAACTAAAGAAGACAACTCCAAATCTTAATTCTAATGCTAACATCGAAATGAAACCCAGAAAATGATAAAAGCAAGGCTCAACTAACAGATTATACACAAAGCAATGACAGTAAACCTAAATAACTACATGAATGTTTCTTTCCATCACTCAGATAGCCATCCAAACTGGGGACATAATGTATATAGGAAGTCATTTTGCATATCAAAGATTAAAATGTCATGATCTTGCATACTGAACTAAATCCGATCCTGTAAAACCAATATCATAATTACACAAGGAAATCAATATGCTAAATCCAGAAACTCAAAGATTAAGCAACTAGATCAAAGTCCACATTTACTTCTTTTGACCACAGCGTCCGCAGGAAGACAAAATCCAATTACAAGCCAAGTCTCTTATTTGCAGGAGACTCAGATCGCATAAACATAAAATTACTTAAGACAAGTTTTCCCATAGGAAACGTAACAACACCCAGATCACGATCCATAGAAGAAAGCGAAAAACAGCAAAGCTCACAAAACGTCCATATCACAAGTTGCAAAGGAACTCCAAGAAAAGACTGAAGCTTTGAAAAATCAATGAAAACCCACAACGAAGCCAGTAAAAATGTGGAAACAAAAAAGAGAAGCAGAGGAAAACAAACCTTTCCTGGCCAGCAGTGTCCCAAATCTGGGCCTTGATAACCTTGCCATCCACATTCAAGCTGCGAGTAGCGAACTCGACTCCAATAGTGGATTTGGACTCCAAACTGAACTCGTTGCGGGTAAACCTGGAGAGAAGATTGGACTTGCCGACACCAGAGTCACCGATCAGCACTACCTTGAAAAGATAATCATAATCGTCCTCAGCTCTGTAACCAGCCATAGCTTTTTGTCGCCCTGTTTTTTTTCTTGTATTTTTTCAAAGAAGAGATAAAGACTAAAAGACTAAACAGGGACAAAAGGAAAGAACATCGAAGTACATGCGATTCAATCTCTCTTATGTGTCTCTATTAGTTGGTTTTTTCCTTTTTCTCTTTTACTTTTCCCATCTGGAGTTGAAACGTGAGACTGTTGTCTGCTTGCTGCCTGTTGCCAGCTGTAAGAAATCCGCGGAAAGGGTTTTAGGCTAGTTTGAATATGCGATGTAACGGGGAAAAGTATTTATTTATTATAATTTTTTTAGGAGAATATTTATTATAATTTTTAAATACAGTTATATATTTAAAAATATTGGCAAATAACTAAAGGTTAGAAAAAAATAAGACGCAGCCGTAAAAATTGATAAATAAAACTTCTGTAGTAGAAATTTTATTTTTTATTAATAATCTTCTGATAATTATTATTTTCTATTATACTATCAACAATCAATTATTCTTATTTATAATTTAAATTTATATGATTAATAATATATTTTTATGAAATGTTTTATTTATATTTTTCTTATTTTAATTTAATATTTTATTATTTGTAATTTTAGATTTATATGACTAATAATATATTTTTAATTATTTATACATCAATTAGTAGTTTATTAAATTAAGGGACTTTTTAGTCATTTTATCTCTTTTCGGCAACCGCAATCGCACTTACTAAATACCTTTTTTCATGTTTCAGCAGTTACCAAAATAGTAATCTTAAACACATAAGTACTTATTTCAGCAGGTTGATTTCAACAGGTTATCAACTGTCACTACTCTCCCAAACCAAGCCTTATTCGCATCCTTAAAAGGGGATGCAATGTAATAGAAAAAAATAGTTTCATATTATATCTCATTCTATCCTAATCAGTAAAAATAAAAAACCTTCGATTTGGAGGGTTTATAATGAAATATAAAATGATAAACAACTTTACACTATATTATATTGTAAACCTTCAACTAAATAATATTCTACTATATTACATTACGAATCATTATATTCCTCTTAAATAACAATTTTCTAATATTACGGCTGTGTTTGGATCTGTGATGTGGTGAAGATATATACTTATCTACTGTAGTTTTCAAACATAGTAACATATTTGGATCTACAGGTGAACAACCGAAGGTTAGAGGAAAGTGTAGTGCTACTGCAGAAATCAATAAGTAGAAATAGGGTTGCGTTAAGAAAGTGCTTTTGTGGTAAAAATTTTACTTTCTATTAATAACCTTCTAATAATTATTATTTTCTATTATATTCTCAACTAATAGAAAGCACATCTAACGTATCGTCTTCTTCGTTTTTTTTGTTATTTTAATTTAATATTTTTCTTATTTATAATTTAAAGTTATATTACTAATAATATATTTTTATGAAATATTTTATTTACTAAATTTATTTTATTTTTATTTCTCTTATTTTAATTTAATATTTTATTATTTATAATTTTAAATTTATACGACTGATAATGTATATTTTATAAAATATTTTATTTACTAAATTTATTTAATTTTAATTTTAATTTTAATTTAATATTTTATTATTTATAATTTTAAATTTATATGGATAATAATATATTTTTTAATTATTTATATAACAATTAATAGTTTATTAAATTAATGAGCTTTTTAGTCATTTTATATCTTTTCAGCAACAGCAACCACACATGCCAAATATCTATTTTCTCTTTTCAGCAGTTACCAAAACAACAATCTAAAACATATAAGTACTTATTAGAAATAAGTACGAAATAAGTTTAGCAGGTTATTAATCGTCATCGCTCTCTCACACTGATCTTATATCCATTTATATTTTATTTTATTATAAATTATTTTATTCTATTACATTAAAAACTTTATATCTAAGTAAACATAGCCTAAGGTTTCGAAAAAGCAAACCTAAAAGCGTGGAAAGTTGGCAGGAGTTGATCCACGTCCAGTGTTTTTAAATTGAGAAGCCCAACTCAATTGGGTCTTTATAGACACTCAGCCTAAACTGAAGTCTAGCCTTCAATCAGTCCCTACTTGTTGGAACCAGATCTTCTGTACCCACTACGGTGTACCCATTCTGTTCTATTCAATCTCAACCATATAATATGTGAGACCTATGTAAGTCTTCTGAGTGGAACAGAATAAGTACATCGTAGTGAGTACAGAGAATCTTAAGTGCCACTTGCTTTGCTATTTTAATCCAAATCATTTCATTTACCGGTAAGGATAGTCGTTTCATAGGTCTAGCTTATGATTTTAAGAAGGCAGAGGACTAGGGAGCATCCAATATGGTATTGGTATAAATTGCTGGTGCCCACAGGCTGTCGGTTTGATCATGATTTACCCAAACCCATCATAGCTCATGAAATTCAGATGACCTTACCATGTGGGAATATGATTGCTTTCGTAACCAACCTTTATCGGTAAATAAGATTGTAAGTTTTACTGAGTTATTGTTTTGTAAATAGAAATCAATTTATGAAGCAAAAGCAAAATGTGGTAAAATGTACTTGAAAAACTAGCATTCCTCTCCTTGGCAGCCGTGCATTTACCATTTGGAAGCTCTTCAACCTGAAGACAACTTCTGCTCTTGTCCCTCGGAACTCTCCTCGGTTTTAATTGCTCCTGAAAAGAATAAACAGGACACATTTTTACTCTCGGAATTTTACATCGGCTTGAAGATGACATTACCATGACAATTTCTGCCGCTGCTGAGCCTAAAACAAATGGAAACCTGTCGTCTTTCGTTCAAATTTAGTCTTCGAATCACATTCGACAGTTTCTTGTATTCTTCTAAGCCAAATTGAAGTTGCCAAATGTAAACACACAGGTTCTTTTAGCCATATATGCATATCAACTGTAGGAGCCGAGCTGAGCTTCTGCCAACACCGGCCAGCACTACCCAGTTTGTATTTAATGTACATGCCCCATGTGCGACAACTTAATTAATAATGGAACATACAACATCAACTGATGTTTAACGTTTATTTCCTAATCAAGTCAAACGCCCGAAGTTTGTATTGTTTTCTTGAGATAAAGGAGTGCTCTAATATTGTTCATAAGTTTGTCTTGTTTAAACAAGTCCTTCAAGATCCACGGAAACATCATTCCAATACAAATGTAGTGATCTAATCGGTGATTGTCAGTGACGTAATACAAGAGAAGATTAAAGATTTCCTAAAAGTTAAGCCTACGGCTTCATAAGTTCTGTAGGAGAATATTAACGTACAACCTTTTACAACTTTCATTTGTCACCAACCGAAAACGGCTCAGGTTCCTCTATACTAAGAAAATCATACAAAATGAATACAAATTAATGATCCTATAGTTGTGCTTGCCATGACATGTTCATGACTGTACAGTGTATACAAGTGTAGAGGTACACGTCTTTATCATTGTTCCCACCACTACATATATCCTGCTAAAACGATATTGTCTCTTTCACATCAGTCTCTCCAATCAATCTCCAGCGTATTATATGCTTCCTGTTTCCGTTATCCTCTTAACTCTTTTCTTTGTGCTTCTTCGTTTGAAATTTATTTCTTCCTTTAGTTAAATGTCCACCCCTGAAGCTTCATCTTCTTCATCTTCGCTGACCTCCGAATCTTCTCCTCGAAAAGTTCAGAGGGTATCGAAGTCTGTATCGGACCGACTACTTGAGAAGTTCTTTGACGCCAGTGAATTTGATTTCGATTATGAGCAAAGTGGATTGTGGTCTCCTCCCGTAAAACGAAGGGTGTTCATGAGCTCGCCTGCAGGGAGGATATTCAACGAGGAAGATATGGTTCAAAAGCTTAGGAATATTATGAATGGCCGCCGTCGTGCAAGACATAAAGCTTGGTGGCATGTATGGTACCAAATAAGCTCATCAATCATGCCATATCTTAATTTTCCCGTTTGATTGCTTTTCTGAAATATAGAAGCAAGAACTTGGACAGAGTTGATGCTGTGTACAAAAATTATGGTTGCTAGTAGCCTCCATTTTTGTTAGATGCTGTGTACAAAAATTATGGTTGCTAGTAGCCTCCATTTTTTTTATGTAACTTTACTTTCTTTTGCGCAGACAGTCTGCTGTTTCTGAAATTTGAAAGCATTTGAAGATTAGGAGGCTTTTGCAAGCTACTCGAAGAAAAAATTATCCCAGATATCTTCAATTTGTTCTTCTTGTTGAGATTAAACAAATTTACTGAACTGTTAAACGAGGGGATGTAGAGCCATAGAGGACCGGACCACATTCTTACATACAGGAGTAACCGTACTCTTGCTACTGTTTAGATTTTCTTGTTGAAAATCTGATTTACATAGGGGACAGATATAAAATAGCAAATGCATTCAGCCTTTCTATGGCTTTTATAGTGACTGTGCAGCTATAAAGTTGAATTTTGAGTTGTTTTGCTTGATGGGTGCCGCGGATCGGACCACGGATTCCACTGACCAAGTTGCTTTCTGTATTAGAATCCATTCCCTGGTTTCTTTTAGTGATGCCCATCATTCATCTTCTTCATAACAACTTCAATAATTGAATTCGAAGGCCACTTTCCGTATCCCTCTACCATCGTGATTCTGACACACGAATTATTGGATAAGGGTAATTTTTTTAATAATAACTTTAAATTATAATAGCAAATTCAGACGAAACTACCTTTTGTCCAACCACTTTTATAGTGATATTCTACTTATACTAAATTTGTCTGCATAATTATATATCAATATTGAAGTTTTAGTTATTATTTACATAAATGATTGAAAGTTCTGTATGATAAGACCTTATAAAACACTTTTGACATGTTATAACTTCAATAAATTCAAGTAATCTAATATTTTTTATTATTTTATTTCATGGAGATGAATTCTAAATTTTAAATTGATGAATTATTTAAAAACGGCATATTTGTGTGGATATTGAAAGGAATAAGATACATATATTATGTTGTCTAGGTAACCAGTCATGGATTCTAAAATTGGATCCAACTCCCATAGTTCGGAGGAGGAGATCAGGAGAAACTGGAAAGCAGATTATGTAAATTTTGGAGCGTTATCACCCATGTAATAGTGCACTCATGTTTCTCGGCTTTGGTTTAATAAGATAGCAAAACTTGTTGAGAGTTTCAGAGTCAAAGGCACCACAATGCTGCATGGACAATGTTGTCCATGCCTTGGATTGATCGATCCCAGTTGAAAAGACAAGAGAAAGAACTTATTTTGCTGACTCCAATTCTTGCATGGGAATATTCCACCTTTTCGATTAGAGTCAATTACATAAGCCCATCAAGGGTCCTTTTTGCATATGCAATGTTACAGATCGCACCTGTTTGAAGGACATGGCACTCATGGACCTTTACGTTTATATCGCTCTATCTGACATAGATGCTCCATTTCTGTCCTTTTAACCATTACTCTTTTTCAATGTTTTGCAATCAATGATTTTCTTGCTTTCTCTTTTTGATTGCTTTAGCAGAAAGCACCATAGTGCACTACCTTCCTGGTCTGCAAAATTACTTGCATTTCATGTTAACTAGGAAAAAGTACATGAAACTTTTAAAAAGCTTTATAAATATATAGTCTTTCATAAAGATACGATGTATTTCTCGAAGTTTGAACATTAGAGGGAGTATAAGAAGGAAATTTAGACTCTTGATTTTGAACTTTAAAGGGAGTACGAATTAGGTGACTGTTATTTTTCAAATGATAATGATATTAGTGAAGGTGCTAATGATTAGTTGAAACGTGAAGAGGAGCACGAAGGGGCTATTGAACTAGAGGATATTGAACAAGAAAAAACTACTGAAGAGGAGGATGTTGGTCCATCAAGTGTAGAAGTTAAGACTCTCACTAATATACCACACCAATCATGTACTTAGAATGTTACTATTCTTTACCTTGAGTCACCTAAAAAAGCACTACTAGAGCATTTTACTAGAGGTATTCCTAAGCCTACATATAAACATGAAATTTCAAATTGAGTTAAATATCTCATGAGTCATTATGTATCAAATAATGGCCTGTCAAAATCAAATAAGAACTTTGTAAAACAATTTTTTGTTGTAGCTATTCCTAACAATGTGCACAAAGCTCTAGATGATCCAAGGTTGAGAGATGTAATGAATGAGGAAATGAAATCTTTACAGGGAGATTGTTGAGTGCCTAACATGAAAGAAGCCAGTTAGATGTTGATGGGTTTACACTTTAGAGGACAATGCAAATGGCACAGTTGAAAGATTTAAAGCAAGATTGATAAAAAAAGGGGTATACCTAAACCTATGGGATTGATTACACAGAGACATTTGCTCATGTAGCTAAAATCAATAGTGTTAAAGTATTATTATCCCTAGCTCCAAACTTGGATTAGCCTTTGCTATAACAATTTGATTTAAATAATGCTTTTATACATGGTGACTTTTATGAAGAAATTTATATGAAGCTTCCACTAAGTTGTATGGTATAAGAAAGGCAAAGTAAAAAGGTCTGTAGATTTGAAAAAAATCACTGTATTGGCGAAAGCAATCTCCAAAAGCATGGTCTAGAAGATTAAGTCTATGATAACTTTCGGATAATATCAAAGTAATTTTAACCATACTTTATTCTTAAAAAGAAGGAAAGGTAAAATAAATGTTTTTATTCTATATATGGATGACATGATAGTGTAAAGAGATGACCCAAATGAGAGGAAGGAACTACAAGAATTTTTATCTAGAGAATTTGAAATTAAACATCTTAGTTGCTTGAAATACTTTCTTGGGATTGAAGTTTCTAGATCAAATAAAGGAATTTTTCATCTCAAAGAAACTATGAATTAGATTTATTACAGTAACCTGGTATGTTAGCATGTCAACCAGTTGATACACCAATTGAGAAAGCCTTGAAGTTATGTATAGCAGTGAACCAAATACCAGTTGATAAAGGAAGATACCAAAGGCTTAGAAGAAAGGTAACATACTTGACTTACACAAGACTCGACCTTGCTTATGTTTTGAGTATTGTTAATCAGTTTATGCATAATCCTAAAGAACAACATATGAGGATAGTTATGAGCATTTTATGGTATTTGAAATCTACTTTTGGTAAAGGAATTTTGTTTATCGAATATACAAATTGGCAAATTGTAAATGTGTATACAGGGCTAATTGGGCTAGATCAGTAGAACATAAGTCATCAACTTCTGGTTACTTCATGTTTGTAAGTGGTAACCTGGTCACACGGAGAAGTAAAAATCAAAAAGGTGGTCACTAGCTTAAGTGTAGAAGCTAAATTTAGAAGTATGACACTTGATTCTGTGAAGCTTTGTGACTAATACTACTTTTATAAGATTTAGGCTATCCATCGAAGCAACAAATTTGTCTATATTGTGACATCAAAGTTTCTTATGATATTGCTCACAATCTTGTCTAACATGATCAAACAAAGCATGTTGAGGTTGACAGGTTCTTTATTAAGGAGAAGTTGGAAGGGAAAATTATAAAGTTGCCTAAGATTCGGTCTTGAGGATCAATTGTTTGACATTCTTACTATAGCAGTTTCAAATCATATGTTCTCAAAATTTCTAGGCAAGTTAGGCATGTATGACATCTATGTACCAACTTGAGGGGGATTGTTAAGATTTTTCTCGATAATTGTAGCTATAAATATATTCTTAGGCTTTTAATTTCTAGCTGTAGGATTATAGTAAATCTTTTAAAAATTCTTCCTTTATTGTACATTATAATTAGTACATTTCAGAGAAAAGAATTAGAACAAAATTATTTCTTTCTTCTTCTTCTCATCTTTCAAGTCATCATGTGAAATTCATCATTTCATAGCCACTCTTAATCCATAAATAGCTTCGACTTGCTTCCTTAAACATATCATTTCTTTTCTAGTTACTGTATATTTCGTTCAGGAATCGTGCTTCCCTGACTTGTAAGCAAATATTTACATGCATTAGAGTGACTTTGGAGCTTACAATAAATTAAGTGTAAGTAAGTGCCACAATGATAGGAGTGAAGAAGAAAGTTAGAAGGTCTTAATTATAAAATTTTACCATCACCTTGAGACAATACAGTTTTTTAATGTTGCAATTAGCGCATAACTTGCTAATGCATTCTTAGTAACAAATAACTAATCATTCACTTCTGTGAGAGAAATCAGCTAGGTGATACAATTAAAAATCACCTTCTCCAAATCAAATCCAGTTACAATATGCATATGAAGTTTAAGATTGTAACACAACAATTTAAGAACCAAAAGGTCCTAATCAAGTTATATAGCAATGTTGTAAGTCATTTGATATAAATGTTCATTTATTTATTTAACTACTTCATTGTAAGAAGGAAAATCCATATAGTAATATCTTTGTAAGGATAATTTATAGGCTTTAGATCTCAATCTTAGTAGCACACCATATTCCTTTATAATGATTATGTTACAAAGTAATTTGAACTTCTATATGTTCTAATATAGTCTCTTATAGCTTTAGTTTGTGCTTATGACCTACTACTTTATGATGTGTTGTTAATGGTTAGTGCATTCGTTAGTAATAATTGGATTAATAAAGAAAAAAAAAATTTAGAGTTAGTTATAATTGTTGTAGTTAGTTATAATTAGCAGCGATAGTAGTTATATATAAAACAACAATATCAACAACTCAGTGAAGGTCTTGCTGATACGCGGAGCCCGGGGAAATCCAAAAGTATGCAACTTTACCCATGATTAGTAGATAAGTTGTTTTAGATAGACCTCCATGAAGTATATATATAATATACATATACATATTAATAGGAATGGCAATGAGCCGAGTCAGGCTCGGGTCGCCCTCGGCCCAATCCGGCCTGACCTTGAGCCATGGTAGATCAGGATAGGCTGGCCCGTGGCTTAGGCTATGGCCCGACGGGACAGGGCTCATTTGTTTTTTAAGCAAAAAAATTTCAAAACGACGTCGTTTTGGAAAAATATGGGCAGGTCACAGTCAAAAACAGGCCGGGTTGTTTTTGCCATCCCTACATTTTAAAATAATAAAATAATAATAATTTATTATAAAATAAAATTTAAAATATAAAAGATAATAATAAAAATAAGAATAATACGTATAAATAAAAATATAGAAATAAGAAATAAAATAAATAATAGAATACATATAGAACAAGGTTAAGAATAAGGATAAAAGATAAAATATGTAAATAAATACACAAACAAAGAAGGAGACAAGTAAATAAATAAATCAACAAGTCATTATTAGAAAATGTTTAGACTAAATAAGAAAATGTTTAAACTAAACAACTAAGAGGGAGGTATTATATATTAAATATTCAGGATAAATATTTTCTTTTTTCATTATATGATATCAAATTTTGTTAGTGTTATTTTCTAGTGTTTTTCATTTATGTTTTTAGCTTCCAAACAAAGATTCTTGAGTTTTTCTTAATTTTTTTTTCTTAACAAGATCATCACATGGTATTACTTAAAGTGTGAGGAAGAAAATCTATCAAGTCTATATTATCTACATCCCAATGAAAATCCATCTTTGATTTTTATCACACTAATGTTAATTGAAGAGAATTACCGTTCTTAGGCTCGTGGAATGAAAGTAGCTTTGTTATCAAATAACAAGTTGAATTTTGTTGATGGAAGAATTCCAATACCAAAAAAAAAAGATTATCCTACTTATGCAATCTAACAGGAATGTGTAATTTATTAGCTCTATAAATCTATTTCACCTACGATTTATCAAAGTGTCAAATAAGTAAATAGTGCATATAAGGTATAAAATGGTTTAAGAGATAGATTTTCATAAGGTAATACAATTTGCATTTCTAATCTTCAAGAAGAGATCTATGCTTTTCATCAAAATACCTTATTTGTAACTAAATACTTTACCCATTTCAAAATTCTTTAGGATGTGTTGTTAAATTTCAAACCAATATTCAATTGTTTAATTTTATGATCTTCAATATAATTATATTGCTTTTAAGGCCACTAAAGAGTATTAACAACAAGATCATGTTGTTCATTGCTTAAAAGGTCTTAGTAAGAATTTTGGTATAATTTAAGTCTCAAATTCTTTTGATGGATATTCTACTTACTTTGAACAATTTTTTTGCCTTAGTCATTCAGCATGAAAGATAGTTAGGAGGTATTGTTTCAAAATCCACACAAAAAGCTAATACTCCTAATTTTTAGAAGAAATCTAACTATAGTACAAGGAATGGTTTTACTCAAACTTAAAATTCTAAAATATTTGTTCCTAATATTTTAGTGCCTACATTTATATTCTATGGTTCTGCTCACTTTATAGACAATGTTATAAGAAACATGGATATCAATTCGGGTACAAATTTAAAATCAAAATTTTTATTGATCAAGTTAACGGCTATTGTCAAGAAGATGATAAAAAAAAAAAAGAGGTTTCAAATTTATCAACTTTTTATAAGGTTTTTTTAACAATGACTAACTTGCAGCTATAATCAGATCAAGATACAAAGGTAATAGGCCTTCTTTAATAATTGTCATCAACTGATATCAAGCCACAATTCCCAACTACCTAGGTCAACACCATATCTATAAACTACAAAACCAACAAACTCTGCTAATTCTACCTTTATTGATATTCGAAAATCACCTTTTACTAATTTAATTTTGCATCATTAAAAATGTGCTTGGACTGTTGATATATGTGTTATGGAAAATGTTTTTTATTATTAAATTCATTTTCTTCTTATCAACCTATTTCTAATTTGTTTGTTACTTTGCCTATCCAAAATAAAGTTTAAGCTACTGGTAAATGATTAATTCAATTCCCTTCTATTCTTGTTTTAGAAAATGCTTTATTTGTTCATTTTTTTCATTCAATTTAATCTCAGCCAATCAATCACTGATAATTCAAAATATTGTCTATTTTCACAATTATAATTGTTCATTTACGATATCATCATGTTGAGGATGATTGGGTTAGCTTGAAAATTTCATTGCCTTTAGTATCTTATTGACCCTCAGTTCTCACCGTCATAGTCTTCTATTCAAACGTTCCTTCCTTGCACTTCTATAAATTCTGTTTGAAAGTAGATCTTTGGCATTACAGATATAGTCATCTCTTAAAGTGAAGATTAAAGCTTTTACAAAATATAAATTCTAGTGTTGCGTTACCTTCTAATGACTATTATGATGTATGCTTTATGGAAAAATATAAATGACTACCTTTTCATATACGCAGTTCTTTTGTTGATAAAGCTTTTTTCTTACTCCGTATTGATATTTGGGGTCCCTTTCATCAAGTTTATTTTATGGGAATAAATACTTCCTTACAATTGTAGATGATAAAACTCGATATACATGGGTTCATTTACTTAAACTTAAAACTGAAGTCAAATAAAATTTTCCTACTTTTGTTACATATGCTATGACACAACTCTTAACATAAAGCAAATGTATCGATTAGGTAATGCTCTTGAGTATGACAAAAGAAATGCTTATATGAAAAGGTGATCATTTATATTTTTCCACAAAGCATACATCACAATAGTCATTAAAAGGTAAAGTAATACTAGCATTGATATTTTATAAAAGATTTAATCTTCACTTTGAGAGATGACTGTATCTGTAATGCCAAAGATTTGCTTTCAAACAAAATTTACAGAAGAGCAAGGGAGGAAAGTTTGAATAGAAGACTATGACGGTGAGAATTAAGGGTCAATAAGATACTAAAGGCTATGAAATTTTCAAGCTAACCCAATCATCCTCAACATGATGATATCGTAAATGAACAATTATAATTGTGAAAAATAGACAATATTTTGAATTATCAGTGATTGATTTGCTGAGATTAAATTGAATGAAAAAACATGAACAAATAAAGCATTTTCTAAAACAAGATCAGAAGAGAATTGAACTATCCATTTGTTAGTAACTTGAACTTTATTTTGGATAGGCAAAGTAACAAACAAACTAGAAATAGGTCGATAAGAAGAAAATGAATTTAATAATCAAAAACATTTTCCGCAACACATATATCAACAGTCCAAGCACATTTTTAATGATGCAAAATTGAAATAATAAATTGTGATTTTGGAATATCAATAAAGGTAGAATTAACAGAGTTTGTTGGTTTTATAGTTTATAGATATGGTGTTGACCCAGGTAGTCGGGAAATGTGGCTTAAGTTTCATATGCCTACTTTCTTTTATTCTAAAGGCGTAGTTCACTAAACCAGTTATATATATATATATATATATATATATATATATGTACAAACTTTATGTTGTCAGAGCTTTACGTTTCCAATTTGCTATTCCAATTCATTTTTATTTTGATTGCATTTCCCATGTTGTTTTCTTAATCAAATGTACACCATCGTTTATCATTAATTATAAAAATCCTTACTAACTTCTTTTTCACAAAATTTAGATTTTACCATACTCAAAACTTTTGGATGTCTTTCCTTTACTTCTACTTTAGAGCATTCAAGAACTAAATTTGAAAGTAGAGCTCTCAAACGTATTTTTCTTGTTCTGACTTCAAACATTAAAGGATATATAGTTGATGAAATTGACAATAAACATGTTTTTATTTCTCATGATGTGATTTTTTTACGAAAATATTTTTTCTTTTCAAATTTCTTCACTTAATGAACATTCTTCTGATTTTTTTTTTACACATCTCACAATATACATATTATGATGATCTTTTTTATTAACACCCTTCTTTTCTCCATCTGAACCACATTCTTCTCGGCCTACCACATCACCTATGTCATCACCTTCCCCTTCACCTTCCACTACTACGTCCATAGCTACTACCATTGCTCCTACCTTCATTTAACCATAATCGTGACTAATGCAATTCACTAGAAACATTCATAAACCTATTTACTTGAAAGATTATGTTTGTCATCCTTTTACCAACAAATCTCATACTTCACCTTATTATATAAACTATGTTTTAACTTATCACCTTTTATCCCATTCTCATTACCACTTTACCCTGCAAGTTAACAACCTTATTGAACCTAAAACATATCAATAGGTAGTTAAATATTCATTTTCGAGACATGTCATGGCTCTTAAATTAGAGGCACTTCAGGTTAATAACAATTGGAAATTATCGAGTCTTCCTTATGGCAAAACACCTATTGGCTTTAAGTGGGTGTTTAAAATAAAATACAAGTCTGATGGCTCTTTGGAATGACATAAAATAGGGTTAGTTGCTAAAGGTTATACCCAACAAGCTAGAATTAACTATTTAGACACCTTTTCACCTATTAAAAAGATGACTACTGTAAGGTGCTCCCTTGTAACTACTATTGTTAAATAATGGAATCTTCATCACTATGATATTAACAATGTGTTTCTTCATGGTCACCTATATGAAGAAGTTTACATGAAGTTGCCTCTTAGCTATCAATGTGATTCTCCTCACAAAGTTATTTATAACTTGCTTAGTATTCACTTTGTTATTCATCTCTCTTTATTAAATCCACTACTACAAGTTTTATTGCTCTATTTATCTACATAAATGACACCATCTTAGCAAGTAATAGTATCACTAAAATCATTAGTGTCAAAGACTTCCTTTATAATCAGTTTTGCATCAAATATCTTGGTTTTTTAAAAATTTTCTCGACTTAGAAGTTACATAAAGTAAAAAAGGGATAAATCTTTGTTAGAGAAAATATTGTCTTGATTTGTTAATAGATGTTGGCTTCTTTGAATCAAAACTAACAACTACTCATTTTGCTTCCACATCCAAACTCAGCAAAGGTGATAGCAAAATCTCTTCTTGATTCTATATAGTCCACTCATTGACAAACTCTTATATCTTTGTACCATACAACCTAATCTTTCTTTTATTATGCAATAATTGGCTTAGTTATTAGACTTGTCAACTAATAATCATCTGAAGACAACACCTCATGTCTTGAGACACCTTAAGAAAACTTTAGGCCAAAGACTTCTTTTGAATAGAGAGGCTCCTTGAAATTTAAAGGAACTTTTTCATATTCAAATTAGGTTGCATATCCTAATACTAAAAGTGGTTGGTCTCATAGAAATTGAAGAAGCAACAAACAATCTCCAGGTCTTCTTCTAAAGCAAAGTATAGAGCTCTTATATCTGTGACTTTTGAATTACAATGTTTAAAGTATTTGCTGAGGGATTTTAAGATTCCAAATGAACAACCATATTTTTTATTTTTTGACAGTCAATTACCAATGCATATAGCTCATAACCTAATTTTTCATAAGTGAACAATACATATAGATATAGATTGTCATGTAGTAAAGGATAAGTTACATTCAATTCTCATTCATTTGGTGCCAGATACGTCTTTTAATTAAGTTACTAATTGTTTGACAAAAGGTGTTACATCTATTTGTTTTTTAAGAAGCCATTCATAAGCTAGCATGCACAACTTGATGGGGCTAATACAGAGTCTCCTTTAGCCTTAATTTATGCTTGTCATCTACAACTTCATGATGTGTAGTCAATTATTGGTGTATTAGTTAGTAACAACTAGACCAATAACAATAAATATTCTTTTAGAGTTAGTTATAACTGCTGTAGTTAGTTATAGCTATCAGTTATATCAGTTATATATAACTCTATTGCAATCTCGTTCCTTTTCAATTGAGAATTAGTAAAATCCTTATTTCATTATATTATTATATTGTATCAATGTCTAAAAAGGATTCTAAATCGTTAATTTACTTATACACTGTAAAAATCATAAAAGTGACCTTCATGTGTATAGGCATAACACTGGAGAAATCCTTTAGTTAGTATCAACTTTATTTAGTAGTAGAGCTTGACTTTAAATGAGGTTAGGTCGTCCTTTTGTATTTTTTATTATTTTATTCAAATTTAACTCTTTTGCTAAAATTTAATCTTCCTTTGCTTCCTTTTTGTGGTTTTGCATCTTCTTATTGTTTTTTAAGTTTCCAACAAAAGAAAAATGAAATCCTATCATAAATTTATTTAGGGTTTATTTATCTCTTCTTATTGTGTTAGAATTTTTTACTTTGTTTAATTCCTTGTTCCTTAATACTTTGTATGGTGGTGATATAAAATATTCTTCATTTTCTTCTTTAAAAAAAAAGTGAAGTTACAATGTAAAAATCACAAAAGTGACCTTTATTTGTATAGGCATAACATTGGAGAACACCTTTAGTTAGTATCAGAGCTTGGCTTTAAATAAGGTGAGGTTGTCCTTTTGTATTTCTTATTATTTTACTCAAATCTTACTCTTTGCTAAAATTTAATTTTTCTTTGCTTCTTTTTTGTGTTTTTGCATCTTCTTATTGTTTTTAAAGTTTCCAACAAAAGAAAAAAGAAATCCCATCATCACTTATTTAGGGTTTATTTATTTCTTCTTATTGTATTAGAATTTTTTCTTTGTTTAATTCTTTAGTCCTTCATACTTTGTATGGTGTTGATATAAAAAATTTTTTACTGTCTTCTTAAAAAAATGAATTTACAATTTTTTTCAATAAATTAACCAAACTTTAATTATTATAAATCTAATTCAATTAAATGATCGCTAGTTTTTCCTATTACAGTCAATTCCTTTGTTTCTTACTTAACACAAGACTTGTTTTCTCTTCTTGACCATTAATTCTTTGGGTTTTAAAACTTTATAAGGTTTAGAGTTTTTATTTAAGTTTTTTAGTTTTTAAAGAACTTGAGAAGAAACCAAAGAGTGGGTAAAGGCAAAATAACATCAGGTAAAACTAGCTAAAGAGTGAAATGTGGGTGGTTTGACATCTTAGAGAGTATACACGTAAGGAAGTAATGAGGAATTTTTTGTTACTAATTTTTCTTGTAACTTTTAGATGACTTGTAAAGAGGTTTCAATATTGAAAGATGAAATATAACACGTGTTCTTTTTGCAAGCTATCCAATAATAATTTGAGATATTGGACATGAAGTATAATAAGAGGAAAGACATGTTACTGAGGCAATCCAATCATCTTGTAAAATTCCAAAAGAGACAAAAACCTCAAGTTCTTAATGAGAGGAAGCTTAT
>JANZXR010000002.1:37140810-37152820 GCA_027575705.1 Erythroxylum echinodendron
CGTTTTGTGTTTTTTAGTACTTCCTCGAGTTGAATGTACTTGTCTGCCCTATTTCTGATTTCTTGGATAGATCGGGGCTGATCGAGGGCCAAAGACTTCTTGAACTCCTCATCCCTCGTGTTGCTCATAAGTGCTGCCAACATGGACGAGCAAGTGAGATCGGGGACTTCGACTGCTTCGTTATTGAACCGAGTGATGAACTCCCGCAGACTTTCGTTTCTTCCTTGGGTGAGCTGCATTACTTCCAGTGCGGTTTTTTGTAGTCGCTTGCTTGTGGCGATCTGATTGAGGAAGAGCAACCTGAAATCCTCAAAGCAGGTGATACAGCACGGAGGTAGGCTATTGAACCATCGTCGGGCTCCCTCTTGAAATTTGAAGTGTAAGAGTTCTGATTTATGTTCTCTAGCTTTTGTATTCTTCTCTTGTTCTACTGTTTCATAATAAGCCAATCACCACCGACAGCAGTACGTGAATGCTCTTTATAACGGGAAAAAACCAAAGCCTGGAGTTCCAACTGTCTACTAAATAACGGGATAACAAACTGCTAGCCTAATTCCTTGATTCTCGGTTGAGTGTTTATAGAAGTAGTTTTGGTGCAAAAGTAGAACCCGAGAATTGCCTACATAGGCGTGCAGCCATCAATATTGACTGTTGATAGGTAGCTTCTTCCTTTTGTACCTTCACGCAAGTACACTTTCATACAATGTTAAGCTTCACGAGAAATTAAATTTCTTAGACCAATTAGTAAATGTAAGTGGAGTTTAATTTAACATATTCGTTGTTGAGAATCAGGAAGTATGAAAACTCCACCAAAATTGAAATCTAAACAGTTGAAAGAAACTTTAAACTTTTCTTATAATTAACCATAAAGTTGGGTATAACTTTTTAAGTGATTTTATATATCCTTATGATGATAGGACCATCTCAGAGAAGGGCCACCGAGTATTCTATTATGTCGTCACTTTATGTCATGAAGTGTACCTGTTAGCTTCTAACCTATTGATCATGCTGTAATGGATTCTCCGGCTGAGCTGAGGATATTAGGGCACTTGTATGTCTTAAAAGAGATTAGTTGTTACAAGAGAGCTACACATGTAAACGATTGCTGAATACGTGAATTGAATAGCTTAGCTAGAAGAATGACTTCAAGCCTATGGGTGGGACATGGAGACACTGATTAAGTCTACTTAATTCATAAGATGCATTGGGATAATTAGATATTTTTGTTTAAAAGGAAGGTGTATTCTATATTTCCATGTTCATTTAGTGTTGGGTATACATGTGCATGCAATATGTGTCGTGTTGGACAGACAGCCCAATGGTAAGACGTCATGCAATTAATGTACACAAAGATTTTTGAACAGTCAATGTTTCATGCAATTTCCTGAGAGCCACCTACAGATAAGTGATATCCCTTTTAAAATAAAATTGTAACAATACAGTTTAGTTTTAGCATGAAACTGAGAGATATAAACGAAGTCATGAGTTTAACAACAGATTCGTCAATGGTCTCGTGCTTTCTGTAGTACACTGAAATGAGACATGTATGTATGGAGCACATTTAGCTAAAAAAGGATAGATTTTGCAAACATATGCAGCTTTGCCTTCTCTAAGGCAATATAAGGTTCCACACGGTACTCGTGAGGCATGCATTCACATTTTAATTCAACACATACCAAACATTTTGCTTATGTTAACGTGGCTTCGGTCGGTCTTCCATTATGATTTACATGCTACTAAAATCAAAATTCCTCTTGGACTTAGTCGTGCTCTTGACAATTCCTCTTGGACTAAACATTTCCACTTTTCTTTTGCTGAATTCTTGCTTCTAGGAACTTCAGTTCACTCTCCTTTAATTGTTCAACCGAATGAATAACCAGTGAAAAGCAGGTGTACATTTAGGTTCAACAATCACCTAATGAATCAACTCAAGAAGTACCCTAGTTTTCAGGTAAGTGTCAAGAATGGCCGGTTTAAGAACCTTTATGGCTGTCCTATTTTCCTAATTCCTATGAATAATTACCATGATGATCAAGACTGTTACGTATTATTAAAGAAAATAGGATCATCTAACTTTAATAATGCATACAATTTAGTTCAAGATTAAAAAAAAAAGATCTAATTTAATCTTAGTTTGCTATTAATCTTCAGCATTGATACATTTCTAATGAGTATACAAGCGCAGACCTAATTTATTCAACATCTTTAAGTGTTCTTTGGCACTGTTTATGGAAAACGTTTATAGATTTTCTAGTACTGTTTCACTTAAGAAAATCTCAAAATATTTATCACCATAGACACTCATGGTAGCAATATGTCCACCAATGATCCTAAAACAATCAACTCCCCTGAATCCTTTCTAGCCAATGAACAACCTTAGAACCAAACTGCCAAAATTTTGATGTTAGAAGAATATATAATTCAAGCAACTATTATAAGAAAGTCTCCTCGATCATAGTCAGAAGATGCCTCGTCCTCGATCATAGTCAGAAGATGCCTCATCCATACCCTTACAATCAGCACTACCAAAGCAAGCTACATGGAAGACAAGTCCAATAGTTGATAATCTTTTGATATTTGATATAATATTGGAACAATTACTAATTATGTTTAATATGGCGATCTTAGATACTTATGATGACATACACATCTTTGTTAATAATATGTATTGGCTTGGGAAATATTTGGACACTATTCAGCAGTTAGTCACCACATTCATATTGCACTTTTCTAGCTTTAGGCATAGATCTAGAGACTCTACCTACCTAATATCATGAAAGAAAGTTTGAGGGATTATCTTTAACACTTCAATTTTTAGACAACTAAACTTTTATATATGGCATAAGCAACCATATCAACCTACCAGCTTATAATAAAGTTGTTAATGTTAGTGAATATATAAAACCAATTAAGTTGACCTCACACAACAGCTTAAACTATTGTAGTGAAACGGTCGCTTAACATGGTATCAGAGCCTCTGTGACCAAGTGTTCGTGAGTTCGAATCCTACTACACACCTATTAAATTAAGCACAAGGTAAAGTAGGCCTGTGCAAGTTTCAAGCCCAAAGACTTTCACTTGAGGGGATGTGTTAGTGAATATATAAAACCAATTAAGTTGGCCTCATACAACAACTTAAGCTATTGTAGTAAAACGGTCGCTTAACAGTCAACCCTATAGGGATGTAAGCATGATTAACTAAACACGATATCCATTATATGAAGACTTAGATTATTTATAAAGGCTAGAATTAGAGAAGCTTTTAAGGGTTTAAGATTCATCGTCCTTTGCTTAATATGGCCTCTAACATATCATGTCCAACCCATATTTCTTTTAGATATGACGAGATTTGACCCAACCTCACCTACGAGTATGTCACAAATTGTACCCCCTCCTAGATATAAGAGTTAAAGTTTTAATGAAAAGCATGAATTGACATATGGTTATCTACAAGCTTGTGTAGGAAAAGTAAGTTGTGAAAATATGATCTCCAATATGGTCGTATTATAAATTGTATTTATTGACGTTGAAGTTTTGATAATGAATATGGCCTTGAACACGATCGTGTCCTAAGCCTTATTAGTCATTATAATCCAAATTACTTTATATTTAGAGAATGTTTCTATTTAATTTTATAAGTTTTTAACATTTTCTTTTATTAATATATATATAAGTGATTCATTTTCTTGCTCTTTGTCAAACTTTAAACTTAGCAATGGATTTTCTTTATGAAATTTTGTGTTAATACTCTTTACGTATCTAATTCAACTTTTTAGGTATGATTCCAAATTGTTCATAAGTTCACTAGGGTTTTATTCTTAATTGAGTTTGCATTTGGTAGTATCAGAGCTTGGCTTTAAATAAGGTGAAGTTGTTCTTTTGTAGTTCTTATTATTTTATTCAAATATAACTCTTTGACTAAAATTTAATTTTCCTTTGTTTCTTTTTTGTGCTTTTGCACCTTCGTATTTTTTTTAAGTTTTCAACAAGAGAAAAATAAAATCCCATTATCACCATATTTAGGGTTTAATTATCTCTTATTATTGAGTTGGAATTTTTTCTTTGTTTAATTCCTTGTTCCTTAATACTTTATGTGGTGGTGATGCGACAAAAAAATCTCTATTGGCTTCTTAAAAAAGGTGAAGTTACAATTTTCACCAAGAAATTAACCAAATTTTAATTATTGTAAATTTAGTTCAATTGAATGATTGCTAGTTTTCTTATTATATTTAATTCATTTGTTTCTTACTTAACAAGTGACTTGTTTTATCTTCTTGACCATTAGTTCTTTGGGTTTTAAAATTGCATAAGGTTAGATTCTTTATTTGAGTTTATTTAGTTCTTAAAGAACTTAAGAGGACATCAAAGAGTTGGTAAAGGCAAAAGAGTGTGCAGTTAGCTTCAAGAAAATCTAACTAAAGAGTGAAATGCGAGTGGTTTAACATCTAGGAGAGTATACACAAAAGGGAGTGAGTGAGGAATTTTAATTACTAACTATTCTTGTAACTTTTAGATGACTTATAAAGATGTTTCAATATTGAAGGAAGAAATATGACACATGTTCTTTTTGCAAGCTATGCAACAATAATTTGAGAGATTGGACATAAAGCATAATAAGGTGAAAAACATGTTAGCGAGGCAATTCAATCGACTTACAAAATTGCAAAAGAGATAACAACCTTAAGTTCTTAGAGGAAGCTAAATGCATTCTAACACATTTAATGGAAGTAATTAAAGAGAATGAGCTTGTAAGATTATAGTGGATAGATTTAGGCCTAAGAGATGAGTTTTGTATTCATGGGAGCCTAGAATTTGAGATAATCTAGATAATATAAGATAAAATACCCTCTAGTAAAGTAAAAATGATAACATATGCTAACATGTGATGATTCTAGTATTGGTAAGGTTGAGTATATTATTAAAGGTGATTTGCTTGCTACCAAGAGAGCATTAAATCTTCAAATCATGGAAGATGAGTTAAACCAGTCAAGGAAGAACATCTTTCAAACTAGATGTCATGTTCATGATAACTTATGTAATACGATTTTTTATGGAAAGGATTATAGTAATGTAACTAGCTGTACTCTTATAATGAAGTACAATATGTCTATTGTGAATGCAAGGAAATCGAACTAAACAAGTAGGAATTTGTGTCTTTTTTTATTGAAAAGTATAGAAATGAGGTATTATATAATATAATAGTTATGCAAGTTAGTCACATCTAATTATAAAAAAACTATTAGATGATAAAAATTACTATATGTCAAATGAATACTCTCTTAAACTAAAAAGAGCTTGTGAAGTATCCAAATTTATTCATTTTTTATGGCTATAGAAAATATTGTGATTTATATCTTAATAGAACAAGAATTTAAAATATCCCACTCAGATATATATTTATATATATGAAATATATTTATAATGACATGTAAAGTCAATCTTTGACTCTAATCGTTATTCCCTTACCAACTTACAGGAAAACCCACCTTGTAATGTTTCAATAAATCAAAATAAAACATGATGGCTGATAATGAAAATACACACCTAATGAGTTCTACGTGTGACTTTTGAATGTTAACTATTAAAGAATGGATGAATATCTATATATAAGAGATAATGATCAGTTAAATGGTTGATGATAATCATATGAACAAAACACAATTAAAAGGATCTTTCTTTTCAAGAAAGAAGTTTTTTACAAGTGTTCCTTAACCGTGGAATATAATCAAATTCAAGTAAGTAATTTGATTAGTGATGGATATGATAATAAATGATCATTTTTATCTATATTTGATTTTGCTACAGTGATTATACAAAGAAACCATAAGTTAGAACAAAGTGGTGTAAAATAACAAAGAAATGACACCGTCAAATTAAAGATTTAATGTCAAAGGCAAAAGAATACTAGAGCCCATATTGTCCATCATCATATGCTAGAGGGCAGCCTAACTAAAAACTTTCTAACAATTTGAGTCTAAAGAAACCACATGATTCATTTTCATTGATACATTTTATTAGAGAAAAGTCAATAGTTTCATGTGTCCTAATCTATAGGAATTAGTTAATATTTAGTACAAGTTGTTACACCTACCAAGATTTTAAGAGTTCATTCATATCTTTTGTATTTAGTTGTTATTTTCTTATTTTGTTTGTTTGATTTTTATTCTAATTAAAGGTTTTTTATTTTGATGAATAAAGCCTAAATTCCTCCCAATTTCTCTATTGTTTTATCTATTTGTGGAAGTTCATTATGGTCATTGGAACCTATTTGTGGAGAATTTCTTGAGATCAAATAGGTAATAGTAAGTCGTTTTGAATGAAATTCCAGAACCAGCAAATGACATAACAGGGTTTGATGTACACAAAGCATAAATTGAAGGTATGAAGTTAAAGGATCTTAAGCCAAAAAACTATATGTTCTAAGTTATAGATCATTTTACCTTAAAGATTATTCTCTATAAGGATATTTCTAAACAACTTTGGGACTTTATAAAGAAGAATTATTAAAGTTAAACAAAAGCAAGGAGGTAACAACTGCAAACTCTTTGTAAGAATTTGCAACATTTTGAATGAAGTTTGGTGAATCAATTATGAAGTATTTTTATTAAGTTATGTGTATCGCCAACATGATGTGGATTTATAATGACAAGGTTAAAAATGTCAGTATTATTAATAAAATATTTAGATTTGTGACTCTAAAGTTAATTTTATTTTTTTCTCAATATAAGAGTTCAAGGATTTAGATAAGCTCCCACTTAATAAACTGCAAAGTTCATTGTTAGTTTATGAACAAAAACTTAATCCGCAAAAGAAGGACAAGTAAGCATTACAAGCAGTCACTAGTAATCAATCGATGGCTTAAAATATCAGAGAAGAAAAAAACACGAAAGAATCAAAGGATTATAAGAACCAACAGTGGCAATATAATTAATCTTATGATTCACAAGGAAATGGGCCAGGACGAGGATGTGGACATTGTGGATCTGATTCCCCATCTAATAAACTAAATGTAGGATGTAAGTTTAAAGTGGTGTTTTATAGATGCCACAGGTATGGACATGACAAATCTAAATATTGTATTATATTGTCTAAAAATAATGGAGAAATTTGTATTTTATAAAATAATAAGGAGAAAATATCTTTGCTAATGGTTTTTTATGAAAAAACAAAAATATATGGTATCTATACATTAGTTATAACAATCATATAACTATAGATAAGTTAGTATTGTCCACTCTAGATGAATTATCATAAGATACAGTAAAATTGGAAACAACTCTAAAGTCTCTGTGATGGGAAAAAGATAAGTAATCATTTAAACAAAAGGTAATGTTGATCAAACCATTACTAATGTCCTTTGTATCAAATCTCAAAGACCAATATGTTAAGTATTGGTCAATTATAAAAGAAGGGTTATGAGATTTCCTTAAAATACAAAGTGTGTCGAATTTAATATGATATATTTGGATCAATTGCTCAATTTGTAATGAAAGAAAACAAAATGTTGCTTATCTATCTCAACAGCATTAATCGTTTATATTTTATAGTAAAATTAGCTTATCAAGCTTGGATATGGTATTTTCATTATGTCATCTCAATTTTTGAGGTTTGCAAACTCTTCAATATAAAAATAAAGTTATTGGTCCCCTGCATTTCACAGCACCTCAAATATGTGTGAGCAGTGTATAGTTAGTAAACAACATCAAGATCCATTTCCAAAAGGAAAAAGTTGAAGAGCAAGAAAGTTGTTAACTATTCTACATTTGTATATTTGTAGGCTAATCAATCTTGTTTCTAATGGAGGTAAATGATATATTATCACCTTCATTGATGAGTTAAGTAGAAAAACTTAGATTTACTTACTATAAGAAAAGTTTAAAGCTTTGATATCTTTTAAAAGCTATAAATAAGCGGTTGAAAAAGAAGTAAGAAATCTTCTACAAGTATTGAAGACTTATATTAGATGGGAATATAATTTGCATGAATTTGCAAGTTTCTTCGAAGAGCATAACATGAAAAGGTAATTGTCCACAACTTACATGCCATAACAAAATGGTGTGTGTGAAAGAAAGAATCACAAGGTTATGAAGATAGGTAGAAGTCTACTACGATGAGGCAAAATTTTAAAGAATATTTGGCCAGAAGCTATAAAGTAGAATATTCACATTCTAAATTGGAGTCCAAATTTAGTAGTTTAGAATATGACACCAGAAAAATATGAAGTAGAAAGAGACTAAGCATATTTATAAGGCTTGGAAAGATAAGAAAATAAGAAAATTGGAAAGCTTTCACGATCCTCCATAGTTTATTAGGCTTAGAAAGATAGGAAGGTTCAGAGGAAAGCTTGTCTGACATTAGGGATTTCAATGTTAATGCCCTGGCAATGATTAGAGAGCTTTTAATATTAATCTTCTGCAATGATAGTTTCTCCAACACTCTGAGAATCAAATAGGGACTTAACTAAGGATCAATTCATATCTTATGTAATTAGTTGTAATTGTTGAGAAATCGAGACAGGACTTGATCTCGACTATAGTGAAATAAATATGAAACTTTTCATATTTTGATTTCTTAAAAACCAATATCACTTTAATTCTATAAAATAATCAACACATAAATCATAATAAAGCGTACATCATAATTCGTACTTTATTCTAAAGATTGATTATTTTCTTGTTGTATCCCTCAAACTGTTTTCAAGACTAGTTCATCTTAACTACCGTAGTTGCACAAGTGTCCAGCCTCTAACAGTATATGAACTCTTACAAAGAGTGTTAAGCAATAAATGTTAGCTTCATTAAAGCTTAAGCATATTTATAATAGGTTTTGAACATTTTAATAATTTGTATCCCTTGAAATTGTTTTCAAGACTAGTTCATCTTAATCACCATAGTTGCACAAGTGTCCAGCCTCTAACGGTATCTGAACTCTTACAGAGAATGTTAAGCAATAAATATTAGCTTCATTAGAGCTTACGCCTATTTATAATAGATTTTGGACATTTTAATAATTTAATTGAAATTAAATTCTAATTTCAATTAAACTTTTATTAAAATTACAAATAATTCTAATTAAATACCAATGATGCCTAAATAAGATTCAATATCTCATATTGATCCTTATTTATTAAATATCTCATATTTAATCATAAATTTTCTCAAACTTTACAATCATGTCCAATTTAATTAAAATATCTTTACTCTCTTCAACTCGTTCTTTATGTGAGACTCGTTAGGTTCCCAAATATATTGGTAATGGATACACAAATTATAACCCTAAACATATTTAGGATTAAATAAATTACACTCTTTTAATTTGTCTTTAATTATCTAATTAAATGATTTATATCCATAGATTAAAGATTCATGTCTATCAACACATCATAACTATCCAAATATTTAAAAATATCAAAGTGATTTTAACTAACCTTTCCATATATTATTTTTTATGCAATTCAATTATTTCATCATACAATGTACCAATTAGACATGGAGCATGGAATTAATGCCTACTCTATTTTGAGTCCAATCATATTATTTCTCTGTCATTAGCTACTGTTTCAACTAATGATATTTGTAAACTATTTGCAAAACTTCATTCTACTTTAGCCAAGGATTTATTGAATCAATACTAGTCGAGTACAACAGAAGTTTCTTCCTAATTATTTTAGGGTGACGGATCTTTTATCTTGATCACTCAAATACCTTCATATAAGCTTATTCTACATCCAATGACTGCTAAATTAAGCTATCCATAATTAAAATATGTCATAAATAGTATCAAAATATATCAATCCCTATACAAGATAACTTTGGAGACCTTAAGTCAAAAGATCACTTATACAATCATAAAAAAATGAGAATTTCCAAAGATATATAAGTAATATTCTAAATGGATTTCTTATATCGGGTCAATTTATGAATTTATTCTCTAACAAGCACCCTCACATTTGTTTAAGTATATCTATATTTTAGTCTATAAGATCAACTACTTCTTTCATAAGGAAAAACATAATGTATGCTAATCTTTTTACGTTGTATTAATTTCTCCTCTTTAATAGAACACTGATTAGGAACAATTTAGAGGTAATACATAAATGCAATATGAATTTCATAATTATAACTTCATTATAATTTCAATTGTAATGTATAATTATCTTATGAGACTTTATCATATACATCTAAATATATACAAAATAAACAATGTCTTTAAATTATTTTATCACTAAACTATAACCAATCGAATGGCTTTAGTGCATAAACTAACAGTGACAACATAATATGGTTCATTGATTATCCTAATATGGCTCTACGTTATAAACTAACAGTAAGATAGGAACATGTAGCTTCGCCCGTACATTTAATACACAAAAAATAAGGGTAAAAGGTTGATTCTTCAACTTCAATCCCATCTAGCTTCGCCACTACATTTAGAAGCAAAAGATGTCAATGAAAATTTTGAGATGGAAATTTTGTCGACGCCATGCATGTATCACTTTAAATTACATTATGCATTATTCCTCGTAATTAAGAGAGCATTTTTACACGATTTCCAGCATTTAATTTTTTATTTTGTAAACTTAAAATCAGGAAAAAGCAATCCATGTCTACCTACTGCTTTCATAGACAAGATGATAGGTACATTATTTTGCACCCGTTGACTAACTTGGTTTTAATGATTCTTAGACCAAATTCCTATGCTCGTAGTCATTCATAATCTAATGGACTATTCTAGTAATAACCTCTGCTCATGATTCCTTCTTCGGCACTCCCCTTCTTTGAAGTTAAGGTAACAACTTCGACTCTCATAATGTGATGCACAATTTGTACAAGGTCGGAACGAATTCAACGCCGTATGATTTGACTAGCGATTATTAGCAATTCCAACTTTACGCAAGCACGTTACAAATGCAATCTAAAATGAAGAAACACTTATGGATATTAATAGGGCGGGTCGAGCCCGCGCTGAAAACTGATAGAATTTTGTTAATATTTTATGGACTAGCATAATAACATAATTTTGTACAAATCTCGATTAATTTGATGTCAAGATAATTGGGCTTGTCAATTCTCTCTTTAACGTGTCATTGGGCCTGTGTTCATGGGCTAGCTATGATGGGTAGGCTTGGCCCATGTTTTGTAATGCACAGGAGGCCCTACTGCTAGCCGACCTTAAATACAGTCGTCCCATTGAGAACTGTATGTGTTTTTTTTTTCTGATTAAGGTTTGGAATAGCAATAGAAAATCCTCTGCATCTCTGTCTCGTTGCTTCACAGAAAACAAACAATGGATTCAATTGTTCCGCAATTTCCAAGTATTTATCTACACTATCATTGAATAAAAGCATGTTGCAATTTTAAGGGTTAATTAATTGTGTTGATTAATCATGAGATTAGTCTGTAATTTCGTGTATAATTCCCTTTAATTTCCTTCAATTGGTATCAGAGCCATGTTAACCCTAATTGTAACTGCTACTTTTGAGTAATTTTCGAGATTAGATGATGAATTTTGTTGGAGTTTTTTTCGGTTTTGTTAATTTTTTTTATAAAATCATTTTTTGTTGTTGATTTGTTCAGTTTGGTATCAAAGAATATGTTAGGTTTGTTAAATTTGCTGGTGTCTTGCGTAAACCTCAAGAGATTGAAGAATCGAACCATAACAAACCAAAGCCGTGTTTTTCGAATTTTTCCGACCCTCTTCAGTAGCCTTTTTCATGAAATTGATTGAGGGCTTTCATAGATCGTTAAATTCTGAATCTATTGACACCAAATTTGCTAAAAACGGATCAAAATTGACAAAGTTATAGAGTTTTTTCCAAACTGGGTCGCGAACCGGGTCGGGCGACCCGGATACCAGTCATCTGGGTGAGGAAGACGAGCCCGACCCAGCTGGATGTTCCCCACGCGCGACGGTGGCGCGTGTGGGCGCGTGCATCCATCTCCGGTGGTGTTTTTTCCCCAAAATTTTTCCTGTTTGCTCCACTTGCCCAGTTCTATTTTATGGTATTTTT